>NQII01007448.1:0-43864 GCA_002778355.1 Clitarchus hookeri
ATTGTGGATGGTACAGGTGGCGGGTATATTTGTCTGGCGTCGGTGGACAGAGCAGATTGTATTGATGGTAGGTTTTAGAGTGTTATGGGTTGGTATGAACTATACGTATAGTTGCTGGTGCACTTGAGTTATGATGGTTGGTGTGTTGGGTGGTATGGTGGTTAGTTGGTTTGTGTGGTTGTGGTTGCAGATATTGTGGTTGCAGTTGTGGTTGCAGATATTGTNGGTGGTATGGTGGTTAGTTGGTTTGTGTGGTTGTGGTTGCAGATATTGTGGTTGCAGTTGTGGTTGCAGATATTGTGGTTGTTGTGATGCAGATATTTCGGTTGTGGTTGCAGTTTTGGTTGTGATTGTGTTGGTTGGTATCTAGAGTGGTCTGATTGGATGTTTGGGCTATATGCTTGCTTGAGTAGATGTTATGGTCACTATGTTACTCATAAGCTATATTGAATTTTAATTATAAATCAGGTTGCAGCGACTGCTCCTTTGTAAGCATAATGCAGATGAAACCTGAATTGCTTATTGGCTGCAGTCTGAATAACTTATGCTGCTGAGGTTGGGGCACTTCGCATTTTCGAAGTGGTTGACAAAATGAATGGTATGTAAGAATTTGGTGTGCTTTGGGTAGGTATGATTGTATTGTACTCTCATAGATTAGGTTATGTTAGGTCGGTTTGATTTTTCTTTATTGTTGTATGTAATGTTTTACTTCTCTGGACTGTGTTAGGTTAATGTGAGGTTNTAGGTCGGTTTGATTTTTCTTTATTGTTGTATGTAATGTTTTACTTCTCTGGACTGTGTTAGGTTAATGTGAGGTTAGGTTGAGTAATGTTAGGCTAGTATAAAAGTATTCCAAGTCATATAATAGGTTGAACGAATGTGACTAAATGTATAAATATTCAGAGTCCTACATGAGTGGNAAAAGTATTCCGAGTCATATAATAGGTTGAACGAATGTGACTAAATGTATAAATATTCAGAGTCCTACATGAGTGAGCAAGTCCCTCTACATATATGGAGCTGGTGGAGACTTGATGATGCCAGGAGGGGCTCTGGTACTCAGGTGGTTTGGATATGTAACACTGGAATTGTTTTTCTAAGTTTTATTATGTCAAGTTAGGTTAGGTCTGGTCCTAAGTCTTACACATCATGAAATATATTTCACGTCCTGCACTAGGTTAAAAATTTTATATGACCTACACAACNGGTCCTAAGTCTTACACATCATGAAATATATTTCACGTCCTGCACTAGGTTAAAAATTTTATATGACCTACACAACACGAAAAATTACAAAGATGCCAGGAAGGAACGAAGGTGACTAAAGTAGTATGCGAGACCATGAGAATATAGGAATGGAATGATAGAGCATGAAACAAATTAAATACAAGATGGTAGACAAGACTGCTGCGGTAATGCCAAATGTCACAGGTCACGGTTCCCTGGATACCGACACTGGAACCTTTTCCCGAATCGGCTAAACTCTTCTACTAGCGATGCATACCATAAACATGTAAAAATAAACTTATATATTTGGCCGATAAAAATATTTGCGTATTTTACATATTCAAAGAATTCTGTAAACGAAGCATAACATTTTTTCATAAGGTACTGTACTCGCTAATATTAATTTTCTATGAGCAAACAAATAAGGATGAATATGGAAGTAACTCAATTGTGAACATACTGTAAATTACGATGCCACATATAATTAAATATGATTTCTTTGACTTAATGTTTGACTCGCTGACAAATTTATTGTTTCCTAAATTCTGTCTTTTCATATTCTACCCAAATTGATAATTTTGAATTGTAATGGTTTTCCTGGTGTAAATGTTACAACTTATGAAACTTTCAGTAATTATAAACGGGAGGGAAATTAATGAAATTAAAATGTAATTAGTTTTCTTTAATTTTTTCTATTTATGAAATTATAGTTCATCCATTTATACTTATTTTTTTTGTTAAATTAAAAAAAAATTCTTAAAAAAAAACTTAAGAGGGAAACTAAAATATCGTAAAACTTTCTGTGTAATCCGCAGACGCTGTTTATAAAATCAGAATATTAAAATTAATTCCGTGTGATAAACTAAAAAGTGTTCTCTATTTTTGAGTTCTGTTTTTTCTTGGGTCCACTTACACCAAGGAAGGATGAAGAAACCGACATGGTGTAAAATTTCTAATTTGCGCGCTATTATCTGCATGATGGTCAGTAAAATACTCGCGAGTAAGCGAGTTGTTATAAGGGACACCGTTTCCCGATATGTTTCAGACAGCAATGACCACATTAATTGACAAGCAGAGAGCCGTTTCCTTACGACAGCTCCCCAAATACTGCCACGCGCGCCTAACTCTGTCCCTAGTCACTGCGGAGAGGAATGCCGAGACGAAGACAGCGAGAGCAGCCTCGGGAGCACGCAGACTGGAGAGGCGGTGTTTCACCAGGAAGTGGCCTACTGTCCGCGCCACATGTAGTGGACCTTGTTTGAGTGTTTGTGTGGGATAGAGGAGAAACTACTGAGTACGGAGCTCCGGCGGTGTAGCATCCGACCTGAAAACATCGTCTGCTAGTTTATGTTTTTCCCAACAATGCACATCTAATAAACCAACGTTCCTAGCTTGGACAGTAACAAAGGAGCGGCTGAGCGTCATTATTAAGGTGCGTTTACACTAGACGAACCGTGCGTGTTATGTAACGTGCAACTTAATTCTCTGTGCTAACAACGAGCACCGTCAGTCGTGTCGAACACGGAACTAGCAAGTAGCGTTCTCCTTTCACATCTCGAGGCTGCGCCACATGTAAGACAACGAAGCATTATTTGCTTTAATTCTGTGCAGTGCTATGCTACTGTGTGCACATCAATGCAAAGTACGTAATAACAACGAAAACCTCAGCGATGGTGGGGAACTGAATTGTGTAAAAAGCGGGTCGGGTCAGAACCAATAAAGTATTTAAAGTTTCATCACATAAGTGGACAGTATAAAAACTTTACCAGTACGTCTCCTACAGATTTCGAGAATTTTCTGACTTAAATACGACCAAAATCTGTGGAATAGTAACAAATTTTCGACATACAATTTGAATTGAAGACACGTTTGTATTAAACTGGTAAAATAAATATATTACATTAACACTATCAATGTGTATGTTATCCACTGTTTATATCCCAGGCTGGCTGCTGGAGATTCGTACAAAAGCATGCATTAGGTACTATATATTTTATAATATCGAAACAATCGATTGGACAAACTGTCCCAGATGTTTGTGCAACACTTCACGAAAAATTAAAATCTAATATTTAGGTTAGATAACTCAAAGTGCAGCTTTAATAGTTAAATATAAACAATATACTTCTTAACAACTTACATCTTGTTGTAGTACAGTAGTTATAAATTAAAATGCAGGTTTCTCTAATAAAAAAAACCTCACAAATATCCTTTTAATGTTCCCCAGACATACTAATAAAAGAAGTCAGTATGTAGTCAATAAAGTTATTAGACAATTGAGATAGTGGTGTGGTGGGCTGCTGTAAGAATTTGGTGGATCTTGATCTTTAAGTGGTTCTGCTGGTTGGCAAGGGAAATATTGTACCGGAAGTGGGCTACCTAATGCTGTTCTGCCACGCATCTTCCTTCATGAGCTATATCATAATATTCTTTACCTGTAGGATCACACAGAACAGTATAGTTACTGTAAATGTCTCTGAGCTGCAATACAGATACCTCCCTCCAGGCGTCCTTGCTCACGCGCAGCACATTGATTGTGTCCAGTTTCCCTGAACACGTCCTAACTACGCGAGCATGTTGCATTACACGTTACACTACATGCTCAACTCGCCTAGTGTGAGAAATAAAGACAAGGGAATTAAGGATTATCGTCCTGCATCGGATATCATAGGAGTAATACCAAAGTTAGACTGCAGGAGAACCTCGGACAAGGAGATGTCATGGTCCAGTACCAGGTCGCAGCCTGGTTGAAGAGAATCTCTGAGCTAAGCGTTTTTGTTCGAGTTTACAGTTGACCGTGCTGTTACTAACGCTGCCCGCTGCACCGACTGGCCGTGTCGAGTATCGTACTGTATTACTAAGAAACTGCACTGTCCCTACGTCCGGCGCTCATAGTATGTGGAAGGTTGTTTTTACGTTTGCTGCTCAGTCGATAGATCGACTATCGTACTGTATTACAAAGAAACTGCAATGTCCCTACGTCTGAAGCTCAAAGTATGTGGATGGGATCTTTTACGTTTGCTGCTCAGTCGATAGATCGACTATCGTACTGTATTACAAAGAAACTGCAATGTCCCTACGTCTGAAGCTCAAAGTATGTGGATGGGACCTTTACGTTTGCTGCTCAGTCGATAGATCGAGTATCGTACTGTATTACTAAGAAACTGCAATGTCCCTACGTCCGGCGCTCATAGTATGTGGACGGTTGCTTTAACGTTTGCTGCTCAGTCGATAGATCGACTATCGTACTGTATTACAAAGAAACTGCAATGTCCCTACGTCTGAAGCTCAAAGTATGTGGATGGGATCTTTTACGTTTGCTGCTCAGTCGATAGATCGAGTATCGTACTGTATTACTAAGAAACTGAAATGTCCCTACGTCCGGCGCTCATAGTATGTGGACGGTTGCTTTAATGTATGCTGCTCAGTCGATAGATCGACTATCGTACTGTATTACAAAGAAACTGCAATGTCCCTACGTCTGAAGCTCATAGTATGTGGATGGGATCTTTTACGTTTGCTGCTCAGTCGATAGATCGAGTATCGTACTGTATTACTAAGAAACTGCAGTGTCCCTATGTCTGATGCTCATAGTATGTGGATGGGAGCTTTTACGTTCGTTGCTTAGTCGATATATCGAGTATCGTACTGTATTACTAAAAAACTGCAATGTCCCTTTGTCTGGCTCTCATAGTATGTGGATGGGAACTTTTACGTTTGCTGCTCAGTAGATAGATCGAGTATCGTACTGTATTACTAAGAAACTGCAATGTCCCTACGTCCGGCGCTCATAGTTTGTGGAAAGTTGCATTTACGTTTGCTGCTCAGTCGATAGATCGAGTATCGTACTGTATTACTAAGAAACTGCAATGTCCCTACGTCCGGCGCTCATAGTATGTGGAAGGGATCTTTTATGTTTGCTACTTAGTCGATATATCGACTGTACTGTATTGCTAATAAACTGCAGTGTCCCTACGTCCCGCGCTCATAGTATGTGGAAGGGATCTTTTACGTTTGCTACTTAGTCGATATATCGAGTATCGTACTGTATTGCTAATAAACTGCAGTGTCCCTCTATATGGCGCTCATAGTTTGTGGATGGGAGCTTCTACGTTTGCTGCTTCGTCGATATATCGAGTATCGTAGTGTATTACTTAGAAACTGCAGTGTCCCTATGTCAGCTGCTCATAGAATGTGGATGGGAGCTTTTACGTTTGCTGCTCAGTCGATAGATCGAATGGTCGATAGGCACGCCTGACAGCGGTAATGGCATAGTTCAAGTACTGTAAAAAGGACAAATCATTGCTTCTTATAATTTTTATGGAATGCAAATTGTTCATTTGTGTGTACAATATCTCTAGAAACAATTAATTCACAGTAAATGTTTTATTTAATTTCGCTTGTTGGAGAATTTGTTTGTGAAGAGTGGCGGTAAGGTGCATAGCACTATTCATATTAAATTAATTTTAATTATTTATTTAATTGACTAGTCTCGGCCATATATGTCACATGTTACCAATTACAGTAGCTATTATAAATTACTACCTTCTTTTTAGGCAACTACGAATTTTCAAACAAAACCTACAAACTAGACATGAACGTTGCAACTTTAATTTTAGAAGAAGACGACTATTATGAAGTCTCTCTGCACTGTACTGAACGAGTTGTATGGCCTGTATTGGGTCGAGGAGTGATATGATGGCAGCCAGAGAAAAGTGGCTTGTGTTAGGAACACTATAAATATTCTGCATATGGTAAATCTTATTCAGGATGATAATGATAATCCTTATAGCTGCTTGAATATATACTTTCACTCTTGTGTATTTCTTTGAAGCTCTGGGCTATTTGACGATGCAATAAGTAGAGGTAAAAATTATTCTGTATTTAATTTTATAACAGGCTTAACTTTAAATACACTTATACGCTAGTTAGAGCTTGTAGGTTATATATTACAATAATTACACATTTACTTTGATTTATCTCATAAATAAATTAGATATTTTGCGTACCAAATAGGTTGATAAAACAAAATAAAAATTCCAAAATCATTGTAAGAAAAAAATTTGCTGGGTCTGATCAGTTTTCTTTTAATTTTTTAACGCGACATTAAACAATGTCAATATAAACACCTGGAGCTACCAATCTGGCCCGAATCTCTGGTTTCAATAAAATCTACTTGGTATAGCTTTTAAACAATTTGGCTGAAGAAATGACTCGCAATAAGTATCAAGCGCCCGAAATATTGCATTAGGATGAGACTGGAGTGACAACAGTGCAAGTTCCCGTCAAAGTTGTAGCTCGGCGAGGATTTAAACATATTGGTAGTGTCGTTCCTGCTGAGAGAGGTAGCCTGCGGACAATTTCATGCGCGGTGTCAGCAATTGGTAATCATATTCCGCCTTTATTTTATCTTTCCCCGGGTTAACTACAGATAACATTTTGTCGTGATTGGTCCTTCTGGATTGCGAGGTGCTGCAAATCCTTCAGTAGGGAGGCAAAAAAAATTGTCTGGAATGTTTGAAGCACTTCCATAATCATACATAAACTGGCATGAAAAGCCTGTTTTGCTTTTCTTGGATTAAGATAACTCTGAATACGGTATACATGGTTTAAAATATGCCAAAGCAAACGGCATTGTAATGCTTTGCTTCCTACCGCATTGCAGTCATAAATTACAACCTTTGAAAAGGTCGGTTAATGGCCCATTAAAAAAATCCTTGAATTCGGCTTGTGAAAGTTGGATGATAAATAATGCAGGAAATGCTATGACATTTCCGGTGTGACAACCCCACTCTATTTCACTCGCAGTAACACCAAGTAACGTTTGTGCAGGTTTCAGAAGCACGAGAATTATTCCTTTCAACCAAAATTTTTTTACAGAATCAGATTTTGCACCAAGTATCCTCACTAATCGGCCTCATCCTAGCAACGAATACGCAGGTGAAGACACGCCGACTCTCACTGAAACTAACTGCCAAACCAGCACCAGCGATGTTGCTGCAGAAATACGAGTCAATAATCCAGAAATATTCCAAGAAATCAAGTAGATCACTTTCCAAGCAGCAGTGGTCTGAGCAAGGCTTTAACTTAGAGAGGGCTGCAGTAAGTTGGTAAAGGATTCCGTCCTCGTTCTAAAACTGTCCGCAACAATGCTCGTAATACAGAGACGTCAATTGTCACAGACATGCCAGTAAAAGTAATAGTAGAAGCCCAAGAAAACAGGAAGGTGACACATCCCGAAAAACCATTATATAAGGAACACCACACTTGGCTATAAGAAACAGGCTGAGTAAATGAAGTAGGCATATAAGAGAGCAGCGAGAGTGCAGACGTAGAAGGGTGTTTTTGCCTGGTCTGCCTTGAGCCATATTATAAAAGTAAGCCGAATGAAACATAGGTCCAATGTACAGAGTGCAACTGATGATCTCCTGAGAAATGCACATTAAGATATCGTGTTTACACTTGCCATAACTGTTTTTCTGACATGTCATATGGTTTAGCATATATAGAGTTTTATTTTCAGTGACAGTTAGGTAATAGTCAATACTATTGTTTGTCAATAGTCTCTTTACACATCCTGCAACAAGTATTAACAGTAAAATCTTGCTCTTGTAATTAATCACTAGTAATGTACTCACAACAGAGTGAAAAAATTTCGTTAAAAATAATATTGTTTTCTTTTGTTGACATTTTGTGTTATGTCGTAGGCCTTCGATATAGTTGATTTTTTAAAATTAAAACTTCTTGACTATAATTAGAAGGATTATTTGACTGTTAATTATTGTTATTAGCGGTGGAAATTTCTTTATCTGTGTTCTCGAAACAACTTTAAATACCTACCTGTAAAATCAAACTCATTTTGATAATTTCTGATTATCACTTTTTAAGAACTAAAAATTTATGACATAATATTTTTACTTAATTATCTTCGAAAGAGTATGTGAACGCTTTAACTTTCAATTAATATAATATTAGATGTTTGTCACTATTTTATTTGCAACAAAACCATATTTATTCACAATAATATCTTGACTTTTTCATTCATCAAAGGTGATATATAGATATAATGTATTGTAGTTGTATAATAAATAATGCTCACTTAATGCATTAAAGTTCATTTTATAGAGCCTGTCCGTAGTTTTTAATTACTTTAAGAATTTAATTTTAAATGCTTAACGATTTTTCATGTATTAAAANAATTTTAAATGCCTAACGATTTTTCATGTATTAAAAAAGTTGGGACTATCAACCTTGATACGTGAGACAACCATCTCCTTGGTGGGGTTGAAAGTCACACTCTGTAAGTGCTTTAAAGTTCGAATTTGTTAGTCTTACGAGTTTCATAGAATGATGCTTATTTTTTAGTTGTACGAAATATATTAATTTTCTTTACTCTAAAGATAACTTCAATATTGATTATAAAAATTTAAAGAAAAAGTGATTTGTAAAAAGTGTGACACCAGACTTGGTCTCCTTTAATTTTAAATGTAGAGAATTTACATTTGTACACCGCTTAAAAAAATTATGTAGTTTTACATTTTAACAGATTTATTCAAAAAAGTTATTCAAAGGCATGTTTATAAATATAATATTGTAGTGTTACACAAAAGATTTTAATTATNTAAAAAAAATGTTTTTAGAAGGCATGTTAATAAATATAATATTGTAGTGTTAAACTAAAGATTTTAATTATGTCATTTAATATAACACATACCTAATGTACACTTCATGCATATATGTGCTACATTCTGAAATCATTATATGTCAGTACCAACTGGTATGTCAGCAGACGCTGTTAACATGTGAAATAAACACAGTCATATCTGCATTACAACTACTAATGTCAGTGTGAGATTTGGTATTTACTTACTCCTTTGTCAATCCTTTGTCTTTCTACATTTGTCCTCGGTTCTCCCNGTCAGTGTGAGATTTGGTATTTACTTACTCCTTTGTCAATCCTTTGTCTTTCTACATTTGTCCTCGGTTCTCCCATACTGTGTGTTGTTGTAATTTAAGTTTCCGGATTTGAAATGGCAGAAGAAGGGAAAAGAGCGCTAGTAAACAAGCGGCACAACTCAAGGGACACTTAACAACATTTCCAAAACATATAAATTATATCGAGGCTCCACCCAAAGTAGGCCGTATATTGGCCTGCGATAAAACTGACTACGATCGAATTACCTGCATTCACAGATCATTATGAGGATTGGTTACCTTCTGTGAGGTATTCCAGTCTCTTGNGACTACGATCGAATTACCTGCATTCACAGATCATTATGAGGATTGGTTACCTTCTGTGAGGTATTCCAGTCTCTTTTTCTATCAGGATAAAGACGACTGCCGAATTCTAACCTAGAGATGTCCTGGCCAGCGCCATGATCAACACTTCATTATATAGCTGCACACCACTCCTTAGGTAGGTGTTACGGTGTGGCGTTTCATTTCCTATGATTCCCGCTCCCACTGGTGGTGATTCAGGGAACCCTGGTTGTGCGGCAATACTTCCAGGATATTTTGTAAAATATGTCAATATTATTTCACTGTTGTTGTATTCTATGTACGTATTTTTCAGACCTCATATTCTGTACTAAATTTAATGAAAATGATTGCGAGTAACTTAAGTAATTCTATTGTTATATTTTTGTTATTTAATTTATTAAGTGTCAGATGTTTTTTTTTCAATTTCAGTAATCCAAGATATATTTTACTATTAATTGTGATCTGTGTGTACGATATCTTTTTTATGACAAAACTCGGTATGGTATATGTATCCTGTATTTTGATTTCATTTCTTATCAATACGTATATGATGTGTTATATACATATTTCAGTTTGTTTAATCATTATTTGTAACTGATGTTTCCAGTTTCCATAATTTTCTCGTTACTTTGGTTTCAATAAGGTTTCAGTGTGTTCTTTGAAAGTAACGTTTTTAATTTCTTTAGTTGTCTGTCGATTGGCAGGTCGCGATTGTTTCTCTGCCGGCCGGATGTGCATACCAATGTTGCGAATTCCTTCAGTTGTGGCCTTCTGATGTTTACCTCCCTCTTTCTCCCTTGCAGCCGACAGTTCTGCCATTTCTCTGCCGTATCGAAGCAGTTAGCGCTAGTTTTTACAAAAAAAAATGTTTTTTTTTTTCACATCGCTGTGTGTCTAGGCGCAATCTGTCTTTTCTGGACAGCCGGTGACATGAATCGTCAAGAATCTGACCTTTTCGTTTGCCATTTGTTTGGGTTCTCTGCATTCTTCACGTAGCGTTGTTCGACGTAGTGTTGCCAACCCAACCGATTTTTTGGTAGACCTAACGAGACCGATCTTTGTTTACCGAAATACCGTAATAATTAAATTTCCAACGAGTTTTTTAATGCAGTTAAATAACAATAAGTTGAAATCAATCCTTAAAGAAATAGCGGGTAGGATACAAATCTAGGCGAAGTTAGAGAAGAATATTGGCCGCAACAACCTTGTAGTTTTATTTTAGCCTCCTTTTGATTTGTAAAGTTTCTTTCTTACGTAGAAAACAAATATGAAGTGTAACGGTGACAGTAGTGGCGGTAGTTAAAATTACAAAATAATTTTCAAAGTGCAAATGCGCTGATGTTAAACGTAAATTAGAATACAAAAAAAAAATAAAAGCATTTCAAACTTTTAATGCAATCAGTGACTACTCATCTCGTAAGTTTGCGTAACCATTAGGATTATAAATAATGTATCCATTCGTCGTGTGTGTGTTTCACTCTCTCACTCTATATATATATATATATCAAGTATATGCCGTTAGTATGTATATTCGCAACCGAAATGTACTGGTTTTCTTAGCAAACTCCACCGATTTTTTTCGACAGGGTTGTCCCCACTGGTTCAACCACTTTTCTCCTCGATGTGTTGCCAGAATGTTGTGTTCATACTGTGCTGTGGCCTTGATGATATTTTTCGGCACTTAAATGCCTACTACATGGTTTTTTTTTCAGTAATTTTTTCCATCATGTAGTCGGTTCTAGACCTAGTAAATAATATTTGTGAGATGTGGTTTTTTATCCACTTTGTTTGGTGTTTCAAGACGTAGTTCGCCCCTCTGTGGTGGATAACTCTCCTGTTTGATAGTTGTTTTCTCCGTGTGCTCCAGTTATATTCACTCAGTAATATATTGGCTCTTATTGTGCGGGTGCATGTGCAGGCCTGACCTTCCCTGCACGTGCTGGCGTAATTATTGCTGCATGGTTCGGCTTTAGGTGCACATCGCCTGCCNGTTTGATAGTTGTTTTCTCCGTGTGCTCCAGTTATATTCACTCAGTAATATATTGGCTCTTATTGTGCGGGTGCATGTGCAAGCCTGACCTTCCCTGCACGTGCTGGCGTAATTATTGCTGCATGGTTCGGCTTTCGGTGCACATCGCCTGCCCTTTTCTAGATGGTGGCGATGTTGTCAAGTTTTATTTGAATTACTCCATGCTGCACTCGGGAATTGGGTACGCTATCTTCTTTCCCATTGGATAACTATTCCGTTCTATTAGATTCAAACGATACCTTAATTTAGCTAAGTCAATCGTCGGTTATTTAACTATGGACTTTATCTNTGTCAAGTTTTATTTGAATTACTCCATGCTGCAGTCGGGAATTGGGTACGCTATCTTCTTTCCCATTGGATAACTATTCCGTTCTATTAGATTCAAACGATACCTTAATTTAGCTAAGTCAATCATCGGTTATTTAACTATGGACTTTATCTGTAAAATGTTATTTTAAAATGTTCAAATTTTTACTATCAAGCACATTTCACTGATACAGATGTTATAGACATAAAAAATGTTTACCTCTCCAAGTAAATTAAATTGTTACTAATTGACTTAATTTACCTTTCGTTCGGTGCACACATTTGAACACCTTTATGCTGTGAGCAAAATTTGTAACTTAAATATTGTAACTAAGGTCGATTGATAAGCATAATGTGATATAAAATATTNGGTGCACACATTTGAACACCTTTATGCTGTGAGCAAAATTTGTAACTTAAATATTGTAACTAAGGTCGATTGATAAACATAATGTGATATAAAATATCAAATGTCATTTTTTCTTTTCAGTCGAGAAATTTTCAAAGGAATAATAATTAATGTTGTATTGAGTAATATCTAGCATGTTCTTAGTAGTATTAAGCAAACTTGAATACTCTGCATATATACTTGTTCATACCTGTCTTTAATTATTTTAATGTAAATAAATTCAAACGACAGATTAAGTCATGCATAACCACAAGTCGCATCTTTTAATTATTAATTTTACAAGAATGTCCTACATGTATATATGTATATATAANAGTCATGCATAACCACAAGTCGCATCTTTTAATTATTAATTATACAAGAATGTCCTACATGTATATATGTATATATAATAATTCTCATTTGTCTTGTGAGTCATATACAATCACCGAAAATAATATACCATATGTTTATTACGCGTTCTGTAGTAAATGTTTGTAGCAGGTGATTTTGTAAGTTCTTAATTTTTTGTGTCACTTTTTTGTTATTTTTTCTGTCATTTGTCTTATGTTGTTTGCACCAAGAAATTGATGAATTTGTTATTTTTAAAGAAGTTGATTATTTATTTGCTNCAATCACCGAAAATAATATACCATATGTTTATTACGCGTTCTGTAGTAAATGTTTGTAGCAGGTGATTTTGTAAGTTCTTAATTTTTTGTGTCACTTTTTTGTTATTTTTTCTGTCATTTGTCTTATGTTGTTTGCACCATGAAATTGATGAATTTGTTATTTTTAAAGAAGTCGATTATTTATTTGCTTATGGTTTCTGATGGTACATGGGGCACAATGCGCGCTCCCCTTCCTGGTGTAGCTTGACAACCCAGTTTCTCAGCAGAATAATGCCCAGTCTCACACAGCACAGATATATCTGGCCTGTATTTGTGGTGCCAAAATGTTTCCTTTGCCAGAAATGTACTCTGACTTCTCGCACATCAAGAATGTTTGGGACCAGATTGGACGACAACTCCGACTAGCAGCAACTGTGGCGATTTTGGAGGGTCAGTTGCACCAGCTGTGGCAGGATCTTCTTCAGGAGAACTTCCGACATACATATGCCTCCATGCTCGACCGTATCGCTGCCTGTCTTCATGCTATGGTGGTCCAACACCATACTAAGTGCATCCTGCAAGTGTTGGTGCCCTGCAATACATGCTTGTTGTGGTAAAATAGTTTGATATTATCGGTATACGTACTACCATGTCCTGCGCCTATAACCTTTATTTGCTGCTGTGACGGCACCATCAGGATAATAATTTTTTTCTAAATTAGTGTACATGTATTTTCTGATGCTTATGGGATTACTTAGGAACATACTTGTATTTAAGGTAAACTAATAGGAAGGGTGTAAAATTAAAAATTTTGTTTGTGCAAAATCTCGAGAAGCTCCATTGAACGGATTTATTTTTGTCGCGGTAAGAGATTTGTAGACCTCTCATGCAGAAGTTGGGCTAAATTTCCAACTGGTCAATGTTCAGCACACACAATATAAATGAAGGTATTGATTATAAATTCACTGACAGCAAACTGAATACATAATATTAAAGCAGTCGCCAAGTGGTATAGTTCGTGAATTAATCGCACTTATATATGCATTTCTATATGCACGGAATGACTATGGATTGAAGGAATTTTCGAAAAACTGACGGAGAAGGTTGATCGAAACATTGAAAGATTGATAGAAGGATTGAAATATTGACCAAAAGTTTGAAATATAGATAGAATGATTGAAAGATTAATCGAATGATTGGAAGGTTGATTGAAATGTTGATAAAATAATTGAATGATTGATTGAAAGGATGAAAGCTTGATCGAATGACTGAATAATGGATCAAATGATTGAGAGATCGATCGGAAGATTGCGAGTTTGATAGAAAGATTGAAATATTTATGGAATGGATTCTTGAATGCTGAGAAGAGTACAGAAGATAAAATACATTCCAAGTTTCAAGGGCCTAATCCTAATGGTTTGTGAAAAGTATCGTTGTCAATGTAGGCAGTTCAGCTGCTGTAAAACCCCAAAGGCGAAGTTAATATGCTGGTTACAAGCACTCCTTCAAAAATGTATTCATCTATACATCTACACTCCAGTAGCTCGCTGGTCCGAAAAATACTTGAAATTTTAGCAGATTTTAATTTGGCAGGTAAATGTGTGTGTAATTAAGAACTCGCCCGATGAAATTATACGAAATCAGATGGAAAAGACGAGCATAAAATTGCATACCAAACTGAACGATAGAAATAAAAAGGGGGAGAGATATAAAGAGAGAAATAGTGTGATGTTACCTCTAGCATCAAGCGAAGAAATGTGATGTGGTACGCCGTTGGCTACATTAATTACATGAAGAGGAGGAGATTTCATGTGAGCAACAACCAACTACAAGCGATAGATGTGGTATTGATNGCATCAAGCGAAGAAATGTGATGTGGTACGCCGTTGGCTACATTAATTACATGAAGAGGAGGAGATTTCATGTGAGCAACAACCAACTACAAGCGATAGATGTGGTATTGATTTTAAATTATTAGCACAGCCTAGTGGTGATTGCGATTGATATGTATTTGATAAATGGGGGAGGATAAAGAGGGCGGTGGTAGCATGTGATGTTAAAACTATGGTTCTTTGGAGGGTAAAGGGTGGTTGGGTGTGCACGGGCCAGCTATGCAGCCAATGGAATGTAATGTTGGGGGAGATAATGTCTGACTAAATAAAAAATGGAAAAACAATGGTTAGAGGTCAATCGTCTGCTGGTTGTCATGCTGGGAGNAGATAATGTCTGACTAAATAAAAAATGGAAAAACAATGGTTAGAGGTCAATCGTCTGCTGGTTGTCATGCTGGGAGAATGAGTGATCTGCAGTATTTACAGGAATCGAACTCTAAACCTTCTAAATTTTAGTATTTAAATGTTTCNCTGGGAGAATGAGTGATCTGCAGTATTTACAGGAATCGAACTCTAAACCTTCTAAATTTTAGTATTTAAATGTTTCTCCCCTAAATTTTCGATTATTTCGGGATTATTAATAAATCTCACATAATTATTAACATTTTGTTTTAGTTTCTGTTAGATTATTTACGGTTTTCTGCAGATTTTTTTTTAGTCCGAGTTTGCCTAAGATTAAGGTTAGGGTCAAAGATATCCAAGATGGTGTTCAAGAGACGCAGTGGTGTAGTGGTTAGACTGCTCACGTCCCGCCTAGACGAACTAGGCTCGATTCCGGATTTTCGGATGTAAGAATCGTGCCGGACGATGGTGCTGGTCAGNCGTCCCGCCTAGACGAACTAGGCTCGATTCCGGATTTTCGGATGTAAGAATCGTGCCGGACGATGGTGCTGGTCAGCTGGTTGTCTCCGGGATCTCCCTTTTTTCCTGTACCTGCATTCTGGTGCCGCTCAATACTCACGTCACTTCACTCTCATCAGCTCTCATGGCCTTGAAGTTAAGAGCTGTCCGAATATCTCCACTCCATTCCAAGATGGTGGTCATGCTCAATAATGTAATTTTTGCCCTATTATTTATCTTATGACATTTGTTATTTGTAATTATTATTCTAATTTAAAGTCTCATGGAGTCCATACAGGAATAAGGATATCCAAGATACAGATAGCGGTCCATAGCGTAGATTTTCTTCGATGTTTTATATCGTTTGCCCAATTTTTTTTCCTTTTTNCAAGATACAGATAGCGGTCCATAGCGTAGATTTTCTTCGATGTTTTATATCGTTTGCCCAATTTTTTTTCCTTTTATTAATTTTCAGGTTATTCCTAGGTCAAGGACACCCAAATTGTCGGTCAAGTATTATAATGTCATTCCCCCGTCTTCCGATTTTTACAATTTTTTACAGTTTTTTTTAAATTTTCCACGAATTTTCTACTTAATGTCTTTCCAAGGTCATCGCTGTTGGAATCCATAATATAAAGAAATGTGGTCTACATACCTTCTTGTTGGCTGGGCTTTCTCAGAGACATTAAACGCCTTCTTGATTTGGAGATTTTCTATATCTCACATCGAAGAGTAACGAAACCACCTTGGTCGTTTTCAGTGAGTCTTGAGCTCAAATTGCTAATTCTGGGACATTTTGTTGGAATCACATTGAAGAGCGTTGAATGTGGTGTATTTATTTAAATACAAGTGTAGACAATTTTTACTTTCATCTTTGTAGTAAAATTTGGAGAATAAGGCGATTTTAGCGAAATATAAGTCACTTCTAAAGATTTTGGGGTTAAAAGGTGATATTTTGACATCCACGAGGTCAAGGTAAATGTTACCCACATCCAAGATGGCCACCATTTGACGTCACAACATGACTTTCGCTCGTAGCCTGGCTCCTGTTCCACATATACCTTGTCACAGAACTCTCTTTTGTATTCTACTCGCCTGGCAGTGAGGAATATAAAACCATATACCAGCAGGGTCATTAGGCACCGGAATGCTTTATGCAGAGTGNAATGCTTTATGGGCAGAGAGCCAAGACAGAGCTAGTGTGGTCTTCAGAGAGTGTGAGATGAGGTACAATACCAAGTAAACATACAATTTTTACAAGACATACTGTAGATTCCAGTGTTCTACTGCAGCATATAACGCCTTAACGGAAACGATTGTTTTGTTTTTATTATGTATGAAACAATAAGTCTAATAAAAAAGTGTCTGTATTTTATGTATTGTTATGTTCCAAAAACTGAAAAAGGGCTTGGTGTTTTATTTTATTATGATGATGTACCATATCTTGGTATGGTGTGTGTGACCATTCTGTACTGAGGACAACAGTTTAAGTTGATTCAAATTTTCCTTCTTGTATAGATATGTTGATATTTAAATCATTTCACGGTCTCTTCTACAATTGAGAAGTAATAAGTTAGTTTTTATTATGGATGTTTTAATTTCAACCGAGTAATTCAAAAGTCTACAAGTCAACCATTTTTTGTGTCTTTTCAGGAATTATATATTTGCTGATAACAAAAATATTTATCTCATGATAAAATTATAAGAAGTTTGCCTACAATTTCTGTGGGTTTAATTTATTCGTTGGGGAAAAATATAAAAATTTTTACATTCAACCACTCAGAATGGTCGCCATTGTTCTTCTTTCCTTTTTTCAAAAAGGGATATTTTCTTCCTCTTTTCTAGTGAAAAACCAACGCTTTTAATTTATGTTATTTATAACAAAAACATTTGAAAATAAGCTTTAATTTAAAAATGGAATTTGAAATTGTAAGACAGATATTATCATGACTTTTCGGAAACATGATTTGGCTGAGGAGCATATAGGGTGCCGATATACATTACAGTCGCTCCTCGTCCACATTTCTTACACATATCAGGACCTCGAAACTTTAGTAGCGCACCAGGTTATCACACCAGTACGCACTTCAGGTGAGTAAGTTAGACAAGTAAGGAAGACAGGTTAGTGTGAGTAAAGGCTTTATTGCTTGTCAATGTGTGGGTGAGGCTAGGCGGGGAACTGCCCCAGGTACTGCTGCACTNCTGCTCCAGGTACTGCTGCATTGCGGTATAGGCATAGGTATTGGCCCAGTAGAGGGCATTGTGGCCTCTCTTGTCTTTAGCCGTGGTGTCAGCGCCGGCCTGCACCAGTAGCTTCGCTATCTCGAGGTTGCCGTTGTACGCCGCGCTTATGAGCGGTGTGAAGCCGTTATTGTCCCTCGCATTCAGGTCGGTTCCGCGCGACACCAGCATCTTCGCGAGCTCGTAGCGTCCGCCTTTCGCCGCGCCATGCAGCAGCGTGTAGTTGTTATTGTCAGGCAAGTCGACAGGCATGCCGGCGCACAGTAGCAGCGTGACCAGCTNCATTCACGTTGGCCCCGCGCCACAACAGCATCTCCGCGAGCTCGTAGCGTCCGCCTTTCGCCGCGCCATGCAGCAGCGTGTAGTTTTTATTGTCAGGCAAGTCGACAGGCATGCCGGCGCACAGTAGCAGCGCGACCAGCTGCGTGTAGCCATCGTAGCCCATAAAATAGTGCTGGTTCCCTGAGTACTGGTTCATGTTCTTCAGCTCACCGTACGCCTCGCTGCTGTGGTCCATCTCAGCATCCAGGCCCCTCCTCAACGTCTGCCAGTCTCTGGAGCCACTGTACTGTAGCACCTGCGAACACGCGCCAGTTGTGATGCGGCTGTCACGACAGTCGCCATGGCAGACCGGGCTCGATTCCCGGGGGAAATGGGGAGGAAATTTCGCCGGGGTACTCGGTCACTCCCCCAACACACCATTCCTTCGCAACTCCATCCTCACTTCATCTCGTTCTCATCGGCACTCAAGATATCAGCTGTTTAGAGCCTGCCAAATATGACTCACTTACTCGTGCCTCGACCATACGAACAGCAACATTTATCCCATTACACGCCTACTCTCTCTGATCAGAAATATCCGGACATCCCTCTGTAAAAGTAATCTGTCGCCCACCTGTCACTATGGCCACCATTACCATTATAAAGGGTGGCAGAGGGCTTAATGTTTGTCGGTACCACGCGATAGCAGCAGAATGAGTGGAGCAAGGGAGCTCAGTGACTTTAAGAGTGGTGCAGTTGTTGGTTGCCACATCAGTAAGCAATATTGTCACCCGAAGAGGGAGAGCGTGTGACTGGATGGGATCGAATAATTGTGGAGATCAACCGTTCTTTCTACAGATATCGATAAAATAAAAAAATTATAAAAATTAATCCACAAGTTTTTAAAAGGGGAGGGGGGATATAACTTCCTGTAGATTGGTTCATAGCTGATTTTTATACCACTGTAAGAATACTAACAATAACAATCCAGTTTGGTTTCAATTCGGAAAACGTATGTGTAATACATTATTATTTTCATACAAATAACTATATTATCAAAGAGGGANGTTTGTTTTCAATTCGGAAAACGTATGTGTAATACATTATTATTTTCATACAAATAACTATATTATCAAAGAGGGGAGACAGTCACGGCTGAGGATTCAACATAAATGGACTCAAAATAATATAAATAATCGACAACCTGCCTTTCAGTACCTAAAAAGTTTCAAACAATAAATATTGTAACCATTCCCTAGAGATTCATTTAGACTACCCTATAGTTCAAAACCGGAGTCAGAACTTAATTAAGTTAGTTGTGGTACTTGGACCAGTAAGGGCAAAAACTGAACTCGAAATAACACTATTTTGACTACTGGTTGTGCTGGCCCCAGAACGTCTACCAATTAACTCCACCTACATGATAGAAAAGTACAAGTTACTTATCTACATGGTGTTATTCCGCGGTTTGCCTTAGGCCTTGGACTTTCACCGCCACCTTCTCAATAGAAGAGCGAAGACAAAAGAGCAATGAGCAAGAGAGACCACGCAGGTAGGTATTTATAAACTTGCGCCACCGGCCACGGGAATAGAGACAGCCTTCACAATATATTTCCCTATCATTCTTCTGCTGGCAAATAAAGTCGAAACAAATATAGAACAGCGCACGAGGGAGTGAGACAGAAAATTCGCTCACCAACACGCTTCAAACACACGTGTTCAAATGCATCAATCAGCAAATATCACACGCCATCTGTGACACATTCTACCCGTGGCAAAGACCCTACCCGCGGCAATTAGCGCGAAGAGCACTGCTGACGGCATTCACAAGAAGAAAAACCGATCGTTTTTAAAGATTTCGTCCAGTTGCTGAGTTAAAGAGTGTATTCTCTACCCGTGTCAACAGATCCTGACATAAGAATTATCTAAAATAAAGGCTACAGCAGCGAAGTAAAATTTAAGTTGTGCATTAGAAAAAAAAACATAAATACATTTTAATCCTCAAAATATTACAGTTACACAACGTCAGGTTCATTCTGCCATTCTGATGTTGCCCAAATCGACTGACAGGGAGTGATTGTCAAGTTGAAAAGGGAAGTAAAACCGCAACAAAACCGAGGCTGTGTAGACTACGAGTGTTGACCTACAGGGATCGTAAAGCATTAAAGAAAGTGGTAGGGAAACATCGCATGGCATCATGTGATACCATCATCCATGACATCCACAGTGCCATTTAACGTGCAGCTAACACCAAGTCTGAGCACTGAGAGGTACAATGATTGCGGTTCAAAGATCAGCTACTGCCTGTAAACTGTTCACTTCGCCTGTGAACATGGTGGTGTAAAGAGCACCGCCACTGGAAAGTGAACGACTGACGACGCAGGATTTGTAGTGATAAATCACACTATACCATGTGGCAGTCTGATGGGAAGGTTTGATTATGGCGAGTGCCAGGTGAATGGTAAATACCGGAATGTAAATTGTCGAAAGTGAAATTCGGCGGAGGAGGGGTGATAAGGTGTGTGTTTTTCCATCGAAGGGACTGGGTCCTCTTCTAATACTACCGAGCAAGTTAAATTCGGAAGGCTATAAACATTTTTAGTAGCTGCATGCTCCTTCCTACATCTCGCTCACATTCTCTTCACAGGGTTGGTAATGTAATAAACGGCCCACTCCCAATCAATATATCTAAGGGGTATTTTATAGCAGGCGTTCTCAACCTATGGGGCGCGCCCCTCCTTGAGAGGGGAAGGGGGGAGGGGCGTAGGAGAATTTCAGGGGAGGTGCGGTAAACTGTGGAAATTAGAATTTCAAAACAGCTAAATATAAATAGTATACAATTTCGGTTTTCTGTCAGCTTTTCAACATTTTTTCCAAATTTAAATCTATGTCATTTTTTTGCAAGGGAAATTTCGATTGTTGAGTTGGCAATAGTGGCCACTGCCGGACAGTGAGGCGAAAAATGTGGCTGTGTTGGCCGGCGTGCACCTGCCGCCTTTGAATTTATGCTGTGGTCGCAGACGTTGGAAGACGGGAACGATACTTGCAGGCCAATTACTGTAGTATAATAGGTCTGAGAAGAAAGTTGTATTAGACCCGTAGCAAGGTGTAGTTTTTTGTAAGCTACTAAGTACTTTGTGATGTGTAGGAGGTTTTTCCACCTCTGCCTTACTGTGCGCCGGCGCGTGGCCACCTAACATAACTTTCCACCTAACGTAACCCCTAGTTGTCAACTGGCTGCAGACTAGGCTGGGTTATAGTTTGTTAATCCTGGTTAATAAAGTATGCGTGAGTGGCAGTGTTCTGTGTAGTACCGTACAGCTAAAAATGGCAAAATCATTGCTAAAGAAAAGACTCTACAGTGATGACTATATTAAGAATGGATTTTCATACGTAAAGAAAAATGGAAGTGCTTTATTTGTCACGTTGTTCTGAGTAACGATGTAATGCGGCCAGGTCGTTTGGAACATCATTTGACAACCAACCACACCGGCCTGATAGACAAACCAACTGAGTTTTTTGTTACCAAGAAAAGCTCATTCACACGGATTAAACTGGATTCAACTGGTAGTTTTCATATGGAAAATGAAAAGGCCTTTAAAGCTTCTTTTAAAATCGCCTTGCTAATCGCAAAAGACAAGAAACCACATACTATTGGTGAGTCCCGTATAAAACCATGTTTACTAACAGCTTGTAGTATAGTTCTCGGTGGAGATAGTTGTAATAAGGTTGGAAAAATATATATGTCAAATGACACAGTAAAACGCAGAATTAATGAAATAGCTGAAGATTTGGAAAATCAAGTAATAAAAAAGCTGAATAAATCCCCGTTTTTTTCATTGCAATGTGATGAAACAACTGACATTTCTAAGCACTCTCAGTTGTTATTTTACTGCAGGTTTATTGACGGGAAACAGTTCATGGAGGAAATATTGTTTTCTCAAAATCTACAAACTACAACAAATGCTGTTGATGTATTTTCTGCCTTATGTGGCTTTTTGGCAGCAAATAATCTTCCTTGGNTAATCGCAAAAGACAAGAAACCACATACTATTGGTGAGTCCCTTATAAAACCATGTTTACTAACAGCTTGTAGTATAGTTCTCGGTGGAGAAAGTTGTAATAAGGTTGCAAAAATATATATGTCAAATGACNTTTACTAACAGCTTGTAGTATAGTTCTCGGTGGAGAAAGTTGTAATAAGGTTGCAAAAATATATATGTCAAATGATACAGTAAAACGCAGAATTAATGAAATAGCTGAAGATTTGGAAAATCAAGTAATAAAAAAACTGAATAAATCCCCGTCTTTTTCATTACAATTTGATGAAACAACTGACATTCCTAAGCAATCTCAGTTGTTATTTTACTGCAGGTTTATTGACGGGAAACAGTTCATGGAGGAAATATTGTTTTCTCAAACTCTATAAACTTCAACAAAGGCTGTTGATGTATTTTCTGCCTTATGTGGCTTTTTGGCAGCAAATAATCTTCCTTGGGAGTACGTCATTTGGATATGTACTAATGGGTCCAAGCTATGACAGGATGCCGCACTGGATTCATTGAACTGGCAAAACAAAAGAACCCAAACATAATTGGGTCTCACTGCATCATTCATAGGCAGGCTCTGGTTTGTAAGACCCTGCCTGAATCACTTAATACTGCGTTGAACTTGGCAATTCAAATAGTCAACTGTGTCAAATCTTGCGCTCTCAACACTAGACTTTTTGAGGTTTTGTGCCAAGAGTTTAACAGCGACCAACACACTCTTCTGTACCACACATAAGTACGTTGGCTCTCTAAAGGCAACATGCTATCTAGGCTGTTCAATTTGAAATCCAAAGTTGAGATGTTGTTGATGAGTTCAAGTAAAGAAGACCTATACATCCAGTTTACAGAAGATATATTTATTTTTTACTTAACATATTTGTCTGATTTCTTTGAATCACTCAACGTACTCAACTTGAAGTTACAAGGACAGAGAAATATTGTGAAGACATACAATGCAATTAAAGGTTGCTTGGAAAAAAATTTATCTGTGCCAACGCCGTCTTCAGAGTTTAGAACCTAACTTTTCATCGTTTCCAAGGCTCAATATGCTTCTCGATGATACTCAAAGTGTTCAATTATATTTCGAAGATAATTTGAAGCACTTGAATCTAACATNCTCAATATGCTTCTCGATGATACTCAAAGTGTTCAATTATATTTCGAAGATAATTTGAAGCACTTGAATCTAACATATTTGCCTTCTTTGAAAACCGAAATAGAAGATTATTTCCCAGACATTTATTCAGAAAACTGGCTGTTTAAATTAGTNTTTACTAACAGCTTGTAGTATAGTTCTCGGTGGAGAAAGTTGTAATAAGGTTGCAAAAATATATATGTCAAATGACACAGTAAAACGCAGAATTAATGAAATAGCTGAAGATTTGGAAAATCAAGTAANGCAAAAATATATATGTCAAATGACACAGTAAAACGCAGAATTAATGAAATAGCTGAAGATTTGGAAAATCAAGTATTAAAAAAGCTGAATAAATCCCCGTTTTTTTTTTCATTGCAATGTGATGAAACAACTGACATTTCTAAGCACTCTCAGTTGTTATTTTACTGCAGGTTTATTGACGGGAAACAGTTCATGGAGGAAATATTGTTTTCTAAAACTCTACAAACTACAACAAATGCTGTTGATGTATTTTCTGCCTTATGTGGCTTTTTGGCAGCAAATAATCTTCCTTGGGAGAACGTCATTGGGATATGTACTGATGGGGCCCAAGCTATGACAGGATGCCGATCTGGATTCATTGAACTGGCAAAACAAAAGAACCCAAACATAATTGGTTCTCACTGCATCATTCACAGGCAGGCTCTGGCTTGTAAGACTCTGCCTGAATCACTTAATACTGCGTTGAACTTGGCAATTAAAATAGTCAACTGTGTCACATCTAGCGCTCTCAACACTAGACTTTTTGAGGTTTTGTGCCAAGAGTTGAACAACGACCAACAAACTCTACTGTACCACACATAAGTACGTTGGCTCTCTAAAGGCAACATGCTATCTAGGCTGTTCAATTTGAAATCCGAAGTTGAGATCTCTTTGATGAGTTCCAGTAAAAAAGACCTATACATCCAGTTTACAGAACATAAATTTATTTTTTACTTAGCATATTTGTCTGATTTCTTTGAATCACTCAACGTACTCAACTTGAAGTTACAAGGACAGAGAAATATTGTGAAGACATACGATGCAATTAAAGGTTGCTTGGAAAAAAATTTATCTGTGCCAACGCCGTCTTCAGAGTTTAGAACCTAACTTTTCATCGTTTCCAAGGCTCAATATGCTTCTCGATGATACTCAAAGTGTTCAATTATATTTCGAAGATAATTTGAAGCACTTGAATCTAACATATTTGCCTTCTTTGAAAACCGAAATAGAAGATTATTTCCCAGACATTTATTCAGAAAACTGGCTGTTTAAATTAGTGAGAGACCCTTTCAAAGTTGACGTGGACATACTTCCTACATTTCTTCAGGAACAGACAATCGACCTAAAATGTGATTCTCAAGCAAAGGCTGAATTTCCAAACATGACTGTTGAATACTTTTGGTTGAGCTATTTGCCTGTGTACCCACAAGTGTGTTTGGAAGCTGCAAAGTTATTAATCCAGTTTTCATCAACCTATCAGTGTGACGCAGGATTCTCTATACTAACTGTTATAAAATCTAAATATCGAGCACGATTAGACGTTCCAATAANTTGATGTGGACATACTTCCTGCTTTTCTTCAGGAACAGACAATCGACCTAAAATGTGATTCTCAAGCAAAGGCTGAATTCCCAAACATGACTGTTGAATACTTTTGGTTGAGCTATTTGCCTGTGAACCCACAAGTGTGTTTGAAAGCTTCAAAGTTATTGGTGCAGTTTTCATCAACCTATCTGTGTGAGGCAGGATTTTCTACACTAGCTGTTATAAAATCTAAATATCGAGCACGATTAGACGTTCCAATAATTTGAGATGTGCATTGCCACAATTGCAACCAAACATAAACAAACTTGTGAATGACAAACAGTGCCAACCGTCTCATTAAATTTGTCGGGTAACAAATGATTAAAATGCCAACCATATGTATAATTACAACTAATTAATAAATTAGTGAATACATTATTTTAACATTATATATGTATTTAAACACATAATTTTTCTTTCAAACATTTTTTTAATGTATGTATAACAATAAGGCTAATGTTAAAATACTTGATTTTTAATGTAACCTATAGCAGCACTATAGGGATAAGTTCAAATTTTAGTTTTAACTATTATAAAACAAAATAATTAAAAAAAAGGGGGGGGAGCGTGACTACATATATTAGTTAAAAGGTAGGCATGGACTTTAAAAGGTTGAGAACCCCTGTTTTATAGGATATTTCCGCGTGGGTGTCAATATACTTTGGTTTAGATAGAGTATTCTTGCGTAAAATTTAGACAAATTTTATACTATTCACGGACTCTAATTCTTACTTATTTAATNACTACATATATTAGTTAAAAGGTAGGCATGGACTTTAAAAGGTTGAGAACCCCTGTTTTATAGGATATTTCCGCGTGGGTGTCGATATACTTTGGTTTAGATAGAGTATTCTAGCGTAAAATTTAGACAAATGTTATACTATTCACGGACTCTAATTCTTACTTATTTAATAATAATTGTACTTCATAAAATTTCGTAACTAAATTATAGCAAAATACACTGTTAACAAAATATCCAAAAATAATTGCTCCAATTCAGATAGAGAGTTTCAAGACTACTTCTGATCGAAANTTGTACTTCATAAAATTTCGTAACTAAATTATAGCAAAATACACTGTTAACAAAATATCCAAAAATAATTCCTCCACTTCAGATAGAGAGTTTCAAGACAACTTCTGATCGAGAGAGTGTACACGAACTTTTTAAACATGACTGAGCTGACATTGGCCACACGAATTATTTACTTCAGATACAGACATTGAAATTACATAGAAAGTTATTACTTTCAGTGTATAGGCTGTCCATGGTATAGTGAACATTTTGAGTCCCTAGTTACTATTCTCCTGTCAGCCAATTTTTAACATTACGCCAAATTTTTACACTAAATATTGCCATTTTATTTATAAGCACAGTGTATATATATCACCGTACTTGAAAGTATTATTTTGTGGGTGACTTCTTAATAAATCTTTCGTTTCAATCACATAGCCGATTTAAACATAATCCAAAGTTTATTTGCCCACCTATTTATTAGTCAATAAATACGAATATACAATATTGTTTTCAAAAAAGCAACACCCAGAAAGAAATGCCCGAATGAATCCAAACTTCAAGGATGTGTAGAACAGCGCACCTGAAATAAGTGATTACGATTGCAGAGATATGGTGTACACATAAAGTAAACATAGTCCGTGTTACGCTAATCTCAGTCAGAGAAGAGCCGTCAAACAGAGTAAAAGCTAGTGCCAGTATGCCTCGTTGACGTAAAAGGGTGCCATATTAGCACGTCAGTGAGATCGAACGGGGCAGAATGATCGGTTTCCGGGAAACGCATTTGTCACCATGTAACATATCAGCTCGAGCAGGGCATTCTGATACGACCGTGATCCTTGTGTGGAACCAGTAGATAGAAGAGGGTCGTACGCAGCGACGAGCATGTATTGAACCACGCAATGTGACCACAGCACGGGATGACTGCAATCTTGTCCGCATGGCCGTAACGGACTGTACAGTCTCGTCCACAGTGTTTGCTCGACACTGGAGCACTGCCACGGGTGTGGACCTGTCTGCGTCTATGGTTAGACGCCGCCTGCTGCGGGTTGGACTGGTGGCACGCATGCCATTGCATCGGCTTCCATTGTCCAGAAACCACATGCACCTCAGAGNTGCGGGTTGGACTGGTGGCACGCATGCCATTGCATCGGCTTCCATTGTCCAGAAACCACATGCACCTCAGAGTGCCATAGTCACGTGACAAGTGTGATGGTTTGGTGCACGATTGGATACAACATGCTATATAACTTCTACGTATTGATGACNATAGTCACGTGACAAGTGTGATGGTTTGGTGCACGATTGGATACAACATGCTATATAACTTCTACGTATTGATGACAATCTAAACAGCAACCTCTATATCAGGGAGGTTATAGAGCCCAAGGTACCGCCCCTCATTCAGGCGACTCTACATGTCATATTTCAGCAGGACAATGCCCGACCACATGTGGCGAGGAATGTGCAAGCCTTCTTCAATTAACGACGGGTACCACTGCTTCCCTGGCCAGCACGTTCGCCTGTCATGTCACCCATCGAACATGTCTGGGATATGGTGCGTCAGCGAATTGTTCGTCACCAACCTCCAGCAACCAGTGTTCATGCTTTGTAGACTCGCATACACACCACGGGTAGGGAGATTCCCCAGGATCATATCCAGGCCCTCTTATATCCCATGCCCCGAAGTTCAGGGGCTCTGANGGCCAGCACGTTCGCCTGTCATGTCACCCATCGAACATGTCTGGGATATGGTGCGTCAGCGAATTGTTCGTCACCGACCTCCAGCAACCAGTGTTCATGCTTTGTAGACTCGCATACATACCACGGGTAGGGAGATTCCCCAGGATCATATCCAGGCCCTCTTATATCCCATGCCCCGAAGTTCAGGGGCTCTGANACCACGGGTAGGGAGATTCCCCAGGATCATATCCAGGCCCTCTTATATCCCATGCCCCGAAGTTCAGGGGCTCTGATTACCGCACGTGGGGGCTTCACTCCATAGTGAATTCTCAAGGACAGAGATCACGCACAGTCATTTATTCTATTGAATTTTGTATTTTCGTTTACCTAATGTGCGGTAGAAAGTTCATTTCAATAATATGTGTCCTTCTGGGTGTTTCATTTTTCACAAACGTTAGTGTATTTCAATTTCATATTCTGCAAAAACACGAAAAAAAAAAAAAACAAAAAAAAAGAGGACATTTTGCACTTTTTCCTTAGCGCTGTGGTAAATTTAATATGAATAAAGAAATTAATTTAGTGCCACGCAAAAGAAAACATAATTTATATAGCAAATTATTGCAAGATTCACCTATATTGGACCGATCCTTAAATTGGATCGTATCGATTCCCGGCGAGTATTTGCAATGAATTGGTATCTGTTTGCAGTAGAACGAACTGTTAACACAGCAATTTGTGTGTATTTTAGCTTATGGCAACTAAAGATTTTCTTCGAGCTTATTCTTATATTTGCACTTTTAATAAAAAACTGTAACAGAAGTTTGGATATGTTTGTTGTTTGTACATATTTATAATCAGCGTATATTTAACTTCTCCGTCAATATGCAATATCTGAAATGTGTAACGAATATTTGAATAAAATCGCCAAATCTTGTTGCTTGAGCCATGTTCAGAGTACACGGAGCATGCTTTAATGGCGCTAACGATAATCCTTTGCCAAGCTGGGTGAGTTTGTGAGAGGCAGCATTNGAGTACACGGAGCATGCTTTAATGGCGCTAACGATAATCCTTTGCCAAGCTGGGTGAGTTTGTGAGAGGCAGCATTGTCGGCCTCCGGGAGGCATGTTGGGGCATTACTCCCCACTCTAACCGTTCTGTTTGCATTGCGAGTCGACCAGAAGAGAGGATCAATTCTTCGTACGACAAGCTGTATGCACTCCACACGCGTCGCTGCGCAACATCCACGACATTTTATCACAGCTGGGGATACGCCGGTGTCTACTAATACCATATACAGGCTGCTAGCAGAGCGGGATTTGTCGTCGCGGCATCCCTTACAAAGTCATCCATCACGACCCGAGCATCGCCTAGCATGTGTGACCTTCTGCCAGGAAAGAGCTAAATAGCAGCTTGCGGATTGGCAGCGAGTCGTGTTCTGCGACTTATAACGATACTGTCTGGATGCAGACCATCGAATTCGAGTCTGGAGATATCCTCACAAATGCCGTGATCCACATTTCAATGTATAGCGGCACGAGAGGTATCATTGTGTGCGGTGCCATTTCCTATGATTCCTACATCCCACTGGTGGTGATTGAAGAAACACTGTCCCAGAAAGTCTGTGACCATGTACGCTCCCCTTCCTGGTGCATCTTGACAACCGCATTTTCCAGCAGCATAATGCCCGGCCTCACACAGCACGTGTATCTCTTCCTTCACCAGCAAGGACCCTAGACCTCTCGCTCATCGAGAACGTTTGGGAACAAATTGGAATGCAACATCGGCCAGCGGCAACTATGGCATATTTGGAGGGTCAGCTGCTTCATCTAAGGCAGGATCTTCCTCAGAAGGACATCCTACGTCTGTATGCCTCCATGCCCGACCTTATCGCCGCCTGTCCCCGTGCTATGGGTAGTCCAACACCATACTAAGTGCAACCTGCAAGTGTTGGTCCCTTGTAATGCACGCTTGGTTCTGTATACACACTACGATGTGCTGTGGCAGTATCCACTTATGTGCCTCTGCGATGGCACCTTCAGGGTAATCCAATGTTTTTTGCAAAAGAGTGTAATTTGGTTTTATTTTTATATTTTTTTAAATTATTCCCGGTTTTCTCTTTTCTGATTTGGTGGTCTGCTACATCAGTATATGCTCAAAATAAATTATTACTAATGTATTTATATTAAAACTTAAACTTTAGTACAATAAAACTATAATTTCAAAAACTGGGCAAATAAAAGTATCTATAATATATTTTCAATCTGAAAGAAAATATAAATCAGACCAGAAAATAAGCGATGTTTTGAATTATAAAATAACATTTTAAACGCTAGCTGAAATTAACAATAATTTTACATTTTAATACAAAAAGATAATATCGCAGAAAATTACAACGAACTCTCACGCTAATATAAGGTTTGTCAATTTTTTTTTTATGTCTGGATTATTGGCGTACTAATTATTAAAACAAGCACATTATATTTGGTTTCATGTATCATTTATGAAGGAGCAAATTTTTAATTCGTGATTCTAATAAGAATTTTGTGTTGAGACGGTGATAAAATTAGCAAACTCGAACCCAAGATTATACGAAAGTTGACTCTGTGTATCTTCATAAGTAGACATTTTCCAGCTTTAAGTACGATGGTCATCATATCGATATAGGTTAAATAACATGCTGAGTGTGCACACACAAGGTGCATTTTTACTGCGTCCACATTGCTCTAAAGAAGCTCCAGGTCGAGACCAGCTCCGTCAAGTACACACTATGCTCAACATCCCAAGAGACGAATCCCTGCCAAATAACGAGCTCCCTCAACACTTGGCGAGCAGCCAGCAATAAACCAAGACTGATGTTCTCGACCTTGGCTCTGTAGATATTCGTATATCATAAAACTAGTTTGCTTCACCCTTGAACCTTACTTACCCGGGTGTTCTGACAGGTGACCCTGAATCCAATTGCATAACTGAGTAAGTGCACATATCGAGCCTGTTTGTCCTCTTAGCTTGTCTGTTCATAATGCTTCCTTTAACACTTTGCAGCAGCTCCTCAACATGCAATATGATCATCACAAAAAAACGAAAATAAATAAAAAAGTTCCCCGCATGTCCCTCTTCGGTGTTTACATTTGGATGTTCTCATCGGACATTTGTTTGCTGCACCTTATTCTGGCGAGTCTTTAAAGCTCTTATGCGCCAATGCACTTTAGTGTGCGTATTTATTGCATCATACGAGTTTCAATGTGTTCGCTTTCACCTTACCTAAATCAAACATATGTTACCTAACTTAATGTAATGTAACCTGACCACACCTAACCTAACACTTAATGTAATTTAACCTGACCACACCTAACCTAACATGACGTAAACTCGCCTGATCTGAACTTACATGTATGCTAACCCAAATTAATCAAGATCCATATAACTCATCTTAATATATCATAATCTAAACCATACAATCAGAACATTAGCTGACCTAACTGAGTCGAACCAACCTCAGAAACCTTTCTTTACCTAACCTTCTGGTATTTGTAACGAAACTAATTTAACCTTATGTAACATGCCACAACTTAATACATCCTAACTTAATCTGGCATAACCATAACTAATAAAAATATATCAATGATTAAGAAAATAATATATATAATTTTATAGTGTACACTTATTTTCATTACCATGTCATATTTCAACGGGATGAGTTTGCCCAAAACCTTGTGTAGTTTGCTCACAGAGTATGCTGTAACACATTATTATCTCCCAAGGTTATGTTGGCCAAGCTGGCCAAATAGTCAGTTATCGATACAGTCGCATCTTGTCAGGATGTGAATACCCTGATTGCTAATCCGCCGAAATCTAAGTCCCTTATTAAATATACTTAATTATGTAAAGCTTAAATACTACTTTTTCCTTAATATTAAATTCAATTCAAGAAAATTGGAATTATACGGTCTCATAAAAATTTAAGAAAAGTTAGCGTTACATTATCTTGAACACATCACATTTTATCCAAGTTAAAATTGGATTCCTTATCGTTTGATATACTGTATGGTAATTCAGTGAACCGTTTATCTACCTAGAATTTGTATTCATTGTATTCAACGAAAATATATGCAGCTAACGACACATTATATTTCTGTGTTACAAAGTTATTCAAATCGCTAGAACGCATCGCAGCACTGTGTAATTTAGTCGTCCACAATCCCGTAGTATTAAAATGGAAAATTCTGTTTATTCTTTAATAATATGTTTGATTTTTTTTGCATATCCTTCTAATAAGTGGAAGAAAACGTGTTATAATAATCACAATAAACGAAACAATATGTATTATTTACTGCGACGGTGGTGTGTTATCTGAATAGAAATTATCTTCATGAGTCCTCATGACTACTGCGTTATAAATCTACACTATTACAAAAAGTTTTTTCTATAGTATTTGATTGTAACCCTATGGATTTATAATTGGATGTCGGGATTTCATATTCTCTTTGCTTAGAAGGTTGCAATGTCCATTCGAAGACTAAAAAATTTCACGCAATTTAAAAAAAAATTAGTGACATTTTAATGTGAATGCATATTCGGGCAGAAAAATTGCAGTTTAATTATTTGTGTAAACATATGTAAATTTGTGAAACAGATAAACTTGTAGGCTTTAAAATTTTCGTTGGAACTCGGGAGCTATATATTTGCCTAGATATAAGTAAGAGCACACGATTTATAATGAAAAAAATATTGTTAGCATAATTAAATTTCAAAAAAATTTGTATGACTTTGCTTGTTATTATTAAAACTATAGCTTTATGATAAGAGTTCAATGATTCTAAATCGGTTTTGCGCTAAATGACGATATGCGTAATTCTGCATCAGTGAGCATCACCTTCGTTCGTCTAGATATGCTGTAGGCCGTAGTTATTACTATTTATGACAATAACATATATCGCTGCCTCACTAACATTATGCGACTCCATAAAGCTAAGGGCCATAGGTTATGTCATTTAACACGCAGCATTACCAGGTTTTTAATCTTCTGCGGAGGTTGTTCCGCACACCCAGGCACATCCTTTTTCTTACTCTCCAGCTAAAAGCACACACAGTGAAACACGTAAAATACACCACGCAATTGCACTTTTCTGTTTAAACTATGTTCAATGTTCAGTGTCTAATCGAAATTTGTGAAACCGATAAGCTATGTATAATTTTCAGATTTACAATTCTCAAAATTGCGCTCTGAAAATAAATACCATTTTTTTTTTGTATTTCCAGTTTCTCAATTCTGAAAATATTCAGTATATTAAAAAACCAGTATATAAGTTAAACTGACATCTAATTTCCGTAATCTAAAGTATGACGAATTTCTAAATCACTTGTGATAAATTATTTATAATAAGCATATATATCACGCAATACATTAGAAAAGTATAATTATTATCATTGTTTTATTATTATTCCTAAAAATTTTCATTGCGTAAATTATTACCATTATAATTAACAATAATTAGATATTGTTTTATAATTTTGTGTCAAGTTACCATGCAAACCCACAATGAAAATGAAAATAAGTGGGTAATTAACCTTCAAACTTAGAACTAAGATAATAGTGAACATTTTCATTTTAGTCTAAACATTAGGTCGAATTTCATAGTGGTACCCACATATATTATTTGGATCTAACTTAAAATTATTTTTATTATCATCGTGGGATAATATAAATAAATTCATTAAGAAAATATTAATGTGTTTCGTAAATAGATTAATATTTTATAATAATTTTCAAAATTAAAAAAAGGATGTAATGCCCTAATTGTGTGCGCACAAAGTATCGTACTTCAGAACTTTGTGGCAAAGCTTACCAATATTTTAACCAAGTCAAAAAACATCTCCTTTTCAAATTTTTTTAAAGCTAATTTTAATGTCAAAATCTTTATAATATGACTACTTAAACAAATGTGGCACAATTTGTTTCCACTATTCGTATATTAACTGAATTGTCGTTTATGTTATATTAAACAAACATTATTTTGACAAAATCTAGAAAAATTATTGTTAGTTGAAGTACCGAAATGTGTGATACTACTGCAGAACCAGGGATACATAAAAGTAGGTATTCAAAACATGCAGTAGCAGGGCGTATTATACGGGAACCTCACCCGACTCCTAGATTTCCAGTTCAGATTTCAGTGAAGCTAAGATGCATAACGCAATGTTCACGCACATGGAGCATTAAAGAATAAAGAGGAGAAACAGTTGGTTATTCCAAGAAATGCAAGCGCCCACACAAGCAAAATGGCGTCACAGTCCAGTAACATATTAGAATGCTTTCCACCAATCAGCTCGGGGTAACTTACTTCTTAGTCAACAGCCTAGCCAATAGGTGACCTTTCGCAGCATGCAGTAACCAATCACACGTTTCCAGAGCCTCGTGCAAACAATCAGCAAGTGGCTACGCCCACACAAAAGCAAACGCCACATAGTTTAGCCTCTGTGTACTTCTCTACTCTGTGGCACAGACACGACTGTTACTGCCACGACCGCACCTTGCCTCTAGCCCGTCAGTCAAGATGAGGATTGATAACAGTTTTGACAATATTTTGGAAATTTATAAATTATGAAACCAAAATTTTACACTAGCGTCAAGTGTATATCAATAATATGAAAACAATCGCTGTATTAGAGTTTTTTAGTATACCAGAGGCTATTAACTGTGTAGTTCAGGTATATACAAAATAATCATAATAATTATTATATTACATTGGTTAAAAAATTGCTGAAAGCACATAAAAGAGCTCCTTATTATCTTTGTATTGCTTTGTTGACCCTGAAAATACCACAATCTTCAGCTATACCGAATTTTTCAGTCAGTTAGTTATACCGTATTTTGCGTGTTTCGGATCTGTACATTTATTAAGAATAACTTTGTAAGTAACTGCAATATACGTATTTAATCATAAAGTTACAAATAATGGATAGATATTTTTTATAATAAAAATGATAAAATAAAAATAAACAGTATCCGTTATCCACATATGAAAATGTGCAAATTAATGCCAAATATAGGCTATTCAGAGAAAAGTGAGAACTTTTTGAAGCCCTCTCATTTAGAGTAATTGCCAATACATTTTTTTATTGCAGCCTATACGTTAACTTTTGAGTTCGGTGAAATATATACACTTTGTGTATTACTTACATTGTGATATTTAAAAAAAACCGTAGAAGTACAGAAAATGACTAATAGGAAAAAATTAAATGGAATTTTAAAGTGCTCAATTTACCGCTGAGAGCCTAAACATATTATTTAACAGAATTTACTGCACACATGTAGTATTTACATGTTTTAATGTAGTTAGAATAAATACGTCCTGAAAATATGTAACAAATGAAGTACTGTAGAATACTGTATAATTTTTAAAGGAAGTGGTAGTTTTGAATCCGAAAGTATTTATATAAATGCAAAGTTGCGTTATGATTTTTAGGTTATGTAAGAATAGGAGTTACTGTAGTCACCTTCGCTGGTAAAAATGTATACTTACTGTGTTGTTGAGTTGTTGTACCAACTGCTCCAGCTTCTCTGTGTACCGGCGTGACTCATCAAGATTCCTGCCCAGGTCCTGCACCTGCGGCACATGTATACAGTATATACGTAGTTAACATGTCACACTCTTACTATGCCAGCATGACGCCAAGCTTGTCAGCATCTCACCAGTGTACGTGTTGTGCTGATAAGTGACATTTGACTACACCAGCTGTAGTATAGAGAAGCAGTATATACGTAGTTAACATGTCACACTCTTACTACGCCAGCATGACGCCAAGCTTGTCAGCATCTCACCAGTGTACGTGTTGTGCTGATAAGTGACATTTAACTACACCAGCTGTAGTATAGAGAAGCAGCAGACTGAGAGTTATACTGCATCTGTTACTCTCAGTGCCACGGAAAACGCTTCATTTGTTGTTAATTTTAACGAATACTTCTTTAGCACTTCAAACTATTATATATTTTATTATAGAAAACAAGGTCATGAAATCTTATTGTTACCAAAATCTTTGTCCCTCCCAATAAGCACAGAGTTATAAAAATAATCCAACATATTTATACATGCATCAGGATTTAAGCATATTATAATGTTCTTTGTTCAACAAAGCAATTATTTTTGTAATTATTGGTAGGTTCAAAGAATAGTTTAATAACTAGATAAATATATTTTTTAAAACGTTTGTTAAAGTTGTCTAAGAACAGGGTGTCACTCTCATTTCCATAGGACGTACATCAAATTTAAAAGGCAACTAAAATATGCACGAATAGAATTATGTACCCTTGTGGATTGAAGTGTTTAGAACATAGACGCAGCCGTACAAATAAAATGATACAGCACACATTAACTCACACAGTTACAGATGATTCAAACGGAAATTAAGGGAATAAAATCCTAATAACGAGTGTCAAATTAAACACTCTAAAATATTCTTTGTAGTTATACAAGAAAAATCCTTGGAAACCCAGTTACTTGGAAATTCCTTTTTAAAACTACAAACCGTTTTCTTTTAAAATATTCAAAACATACATTTGTAATATTATTAATTCTAGCCTTGCATTACCTATAACATACATTATTGAGAACTGAACATAATTATATTGTTTTCTTGTATAAATAAATGTGGTAAATTATTAACCGCAAATAATAAAAAAACTATTCAAAAAAGAATATATAAAAAAAAAAACTTTGCCAGCACAGTGAATAGAACCGACACCCCTTGTCTAACTAATACACAACCTCAACCATAAGACCAACTTAACTTGCTTCTGTAGATTTTATTTATATATATTCAATGTACCAGCAAATTATACAAAATGTTAACCAGATAACTACCGTTTCTGTCGCAGTTATGTAACTCTATTTATACCTACTTCTTCAAATAATAAAGTTATTTGATTAAGAAGAATAAATTTTGTTACGGTTATTACACAAAAAGCGAAGCCGGGTAAGGCAGGAATGCGGCTAACTACTATTATAAAAGAATTTTCACAAACTACGGCGACTGTAATGCAACAACCAAGAATGGAGGTATATGCAGAAGTACGTAGAATATCTGGGTCTGGCTGACACAGTGGGGATGCGGCAATTTCATCAACATCTAAATGCAGTAACCCGCCCAGGCTACAAGGGAGAGCCAATAGGAATCAAGGATATCGGAGAAGGTGGGTGTGAAGGAGAAGTGTGGTGGAGACGGCGGCTAAGGGCCGGGGTGTCAGTCGGCGTCGGTCCTCCCTGAACGGCGTCTCCGAGCGGCGATTGGTGGTAAGTGTCTTACACTAGGGTGAGAGAGCGAGCCCGGAGCCCCTTATATCCTTGTCCTCACATAACAGATTGTCCTTTACACCTACCTCGATCCCTAGTCACACTAACTACATCACGCTGTAATTATTGCAATTAGAATCAGTAATTTTCCTCCTTAATTAGTTTCTTGTACTTAATTAATTATTCTCTGACTTACTTTCATGAACTGCATGAACTATATATCCTTAAGGACGTATAACAATTTACTGTATTTCATTTTAAGAGTTCCATGTAGCTAGAAACATTAAGAATTAATGAGTAATATGGTCACGATTGATTGAAATTTTCGTTTTATTATCACTATTTTAATAATTTGGGCGTTTTCTGTTATTTGAATTTAGAGCGTATATTAATTTTTGCACGCAACTTTACATTACAATACCCATAGTTTTCACACAAACATCTGTATATGGTTCTACTGTGTTGAATGTCCGCTGTAATGCTGAAGCTCGTGAATACGGTCAGTATTCTACAAACAATTCTTGACGTCTATTACGAACCCAGATCTTGTAGTTTAACAAACGAGCAGTTATACAAGATAAATCCTTGTAATGTTACAAGCATTTGTAAAAATTACAAACAATTTAAATGTAAAAAATACAAACATTATTTACAGTGTATAAAAGATTTTATCACAAAATTGGTATTTTATATACTACCTCTCTAGACAACTGCGGCCGTTGAAAAATATTTAGGATATAAATATATTAAGAGTACCAATTAGGCGGATAGGTCTTCGCCATTTTTGATTTACCAATTTTTGCTGTATGTTTACTTTAAATTAGTTTAAGGGTTTTTCAGCACAGTACAATATATTTCTTCTTTAAAGGTTATCGTATTGTTACTTCTATATTACCGATATTGAGTTTCTTAATGTATAACTGCCAGGAAGACGTGATTTTTCTTTGCCTGCAATCCCATATGTCACAGAAACCAAGTAATAGCGACTTTAGAAAATGTACGAAGCCGTGCGCAATATCCTGTTGATCTGTAAGCCTAATAAAAACCTTGTAATTCAGATAGCTGAGAAAATTCCCTTTATCCGAGATGTCGGGGACATTTTTACCTTAAATTATGTTAGTCACGATTTTCAGGACAAGCATTCTCTTAATTTTTCGGGAGACATGATACTTAACTTTATCTTAAAAAAGTTTTTTTGCCTCTCGGGTGCTGTCGACCACATGTTTAACATACATTATCCACGTTACGCTCGTTTTCCGAAGTCTTATCGTCCACTAGTCTTTGTAGGTCACCAACCTGCAAATGTTAAACAGGAAGTACAAGTTTACTTTTATGTTATAACTTTCTTATTGATATTGATTACAGGGAATTATATGCATATTAAAACTTTCGTTTCCTGTGTTGGAACCTGTTGAAAGCTACTTATTGTGGCCAAATCTATTTTTGCAAATATAAGTATCACCTTTGGTACAGAGATCTCCAAGGGAATATTAACGCTATTTAATTCTTCACAGCTGCACAGTTGTCTTGATCAAATAGTTTAGCCTGTCTGTTTATCCTCAACAGTAAATGCAACAAATACTGCCCACAATAACATAATATATTTCCAGTTAAATTAACTTACTTATTAATAATTACAAACCTTCATTTGGTCTGAACGTAACAAAAAATAATCATTGAAACTACTAGAGTACGAACCATACAGTAAATATGGAGGAATGGAACAGTGCCGAGCTTTAATTAACTTTTATTGCATGGTGTTCAAAACTATTGTGCTTACAAATTATATTTACAAACTGTTAAACTCATAAAAATTCAATTTATAGTATTTGTGGAAAATTTGTTGTGCTAGTAAAAACATTATTATTTTCAAGTTCCACTATCAAAGTTGCTTTATAAAATACATTTATTGCATTGCTTTCTTTTCTATTTCAGTATATATAAAGTAAAAAGAAAAACTAAAAGAGAAACTGCCTGAAAGTCACATATTAATTATTGTATGACGCAGTACATATAATATAATAGAAAATACGTCATAAGTAAACCGTCAACTCATTATAGTTTGAGGAACACGCAAAGTTTAGTTAACATATATTCTTGAAGCTTTTGTCAAATCAATTGGTATCTCTTTCGTGTTTATCTTGTAGGTCGTGAATATGCAAATTTTTAAAACAACAATAAAGATATTACAATTGAAATTCAAACACAAAAAATTTTAATGGCACTATAACTGTGTTACTATATAACTTAGTTTTACAAAACTAAATGTATTTACGTCTTAATTAAATTTCAGATGCACTCCAAAAGTTAATCATATATCGTGAGTAATATAGGTATTGTAAAAGTGTGAAGGTCAACGTTTCTATGTTTTCCCATCAGATGAACACATTTCCAGTGGATTTTGTGTTCCAAAAGTTAAATTGACATCACTTTAAAATGACAAACACATCTAGGGTTTTAGGAAAAGGGAAATCATTTTTAAAACTACGTATTAAAAAACTTTTTGCCTCAAAATATGAACCTTCACAAAAATGCCAGAAGAAATCTGAAAACAAATGTAGGAATAAAAAGTGGAAATTTAAAATCCTTTTGCCATGAGTTTTTCATGAGTGTAATGTAGTTTATTATTGTTGGACCAGTCGTATGTTTTTTTGTGAAATATATGGTTGTTAATATGCAGCCGCTTGCTTCTCATGACAAATTAACAACTCCAGTAATCTCAGAGAACAAGTTTACCTTCCTCCACACTTTACAAATGTAAATTTCTCACATCTAGGATTTGTAAATACTGGTTATGAAAAACAAATTATGAAAAACTACAATACATTCATTTGGACTTATTTTGTTATTTATAATTTTAAGTATTCACTTGCACATTGGTGAAACTTATGTAAGATATTTTAAAAGATATTTGGAAATAAATGAAAGATTGATAAAATATACAACAAACGGAAATAGTTGTAGTGGTTTCACCAATTTGTTAATTTTTATGTATTGTGATACATGTTCATTCATATATAATATCTGTAAGATTATTAGTTCAAGACAGACGTTTTGACATGTGTAGAATTCAGCGCGCAATTTAAAGTGGTGCGTGGAAGAGAGTTGCACAGTGGCTACATGTGTTCTCTGTGGACACACCGTTAGTAGCATGGCACAGCTGAAAACACACCTGCTGTTTCGTGTGGTTACCGGGATGAGAAGGAAATTAAATCTTACTTTGCACAACAAAGAGGCCTACAGTAAAATGGCACCGCATCATGCCAATGGACCAACAGTAATTTTCATTCCGCAGCAATTTCCTAGTACGACAATGCGTTCCGGTGTGATGAGACAGATGTGTTACACAACCACCTTCCGCCTCTTACTGCCAAGTAGTGATTCTTAAAGACAAGAAGCCCCTCCCTTCACAGGGATAGAAATCACTGGTACTGTTAGTGGCGTTAAGAGTTAAATAATTAAATTATACAAAAATCTTCATTAATTCAAGGATCTGGTTATGGTTTATTACATGCAATAAAATGTTTGTCCATTTTATGCAATGACTTAGGTCATCTTAAAACTTAAAATTTTTACCATTTTATCAATTTTTGCAATAGGAACATCTTTAGTCTCTTGTACCTGATGTATTAGTATGTATGAATTTACTATACTCAGAAAATTGTCATTCATAAAGCAAACCCTTGTAGTAAATTTAAAATATATATTATTCAAATAATGCGTATATATTAAGTCAGCTGCTTGCTTCAGTATATCGTGGAACTGGGCATGCTGGTAGAGAGAGAGAGCCAAATAGGGTGTAGATTGGACTTGTGTTTTATATTCTTTGTTACTTACTAGTACCGATATAAGAGAAATTCTTTGTTTTCTAGTTACGAAGACTAGATTCAAATAAACACAAAAATCACCTGTTTATAAGCGCCGATTACAGGAACCACGTTGTATAATGTTCCTAATTCTCAAGGGCAATGTACACAATAAATACGTTGAAATAGACATTAAAAAGCAGTGTTCTCGTTTGTGGAATTAATCGTGGACTTGTTATAGACAGCCCGCAAGTTTTTCGCCCATGTCTCGCACAAATATGTTACTGGGACTCGATGTGTCAACGCTTGTTGTTTTATTTTAGAACTTCACCAACACACACTTGCGAAACAGCGCTTCACTTATCCACACAGGACACACATATCTGGAGATACATTGGCTTGGTTCAGGAGGAAATTTGTGAAAAATCTTGATGTGTTAGACGGGGGTGAGAGAGCAGGCAAATATTTGATACGAAATTTATAAACAGTATTCTAAAGACGATAACACGTACTGAATGTTTATAATATATAACACAAAACCATTATAGCCAATGTTAAAATGTGCAAGTTTCGAAATATGAACATTATTTAATTAGGCATGAATAATTATGGAATAATTTTATTTACTCTGGATGTACTATGATACTAGTTAAGAGCTAAATGGACTTAGAATTAATTTATATTGTTCTGTTTGCAAGTAAAGTCCATTTTATTGTATGTCGAATAAACTATTTCATTAAAGGTTATTTTCAATTCACTTAATGCAAACGTAAGTAACATAGCGTTAAAAGATAGTTTTCAATTATAAAGAAAAAGAGATACAACGAATTAAAAAAAATCGACTATAAAAATATATTCAAAAAGACAGATATTTGTTTGGGTGTTTAGAAGGGAAGACTTATGTGATTGGTAATTCTGTGTAAGCAACATAGAGTGCGCGCTAGTGGCTGTTGAATTCTAGTCATTCCTCAGTAATAGCACGACTACTTTACGTAATGCCTTCCTGTAATATATCTCAATACAATAATGATTACTATTTAGATGCTTATTTTATGTAGATATTGTGACATGCCATATTGTCCAAGGAAATTTACTGAGATGAAAGTAACAGGTGTACGTAAACCGCGCAACTAATATGCTTGCAAAACACAGCGAATGTATCTAAATCCAGGAGATTGCGAAAACTTGAGCGGGCGTACCACTCATCAAGCTGCAAATAAAGGAAGTTTAGCATCGCTATTATACGAAGTTGGGAACTTACCTACGCATTTGACCCTTTCCTGAGCAAATGTAAGAATTTTACAATGAATGCATATGTTAATAAATTACTGATACCACTTTCTTACAGAACAGATACACTGGTATGGTAAATTTTCGTGGCAGCTTGTCTTAGTATTCAGACTTTAATTTCCCTTCCGAGTTGTCTTTCTGGCAAAGCAGAGCAACTTATTTCCTTCATAATTTCCTTGGGCAGGGCAAACCTCGTGACGCGCATTTAAATAATCTCGTCTATCTTCTGCTCAGGCAGGCGACAAATCATTTATATTACATGTACGTTTTGGCATCCTGTACATGTTTTATTTTCAATAGGTTCTCAAAAACGATTCTTCGAGCATATCTAAGCACGTTTTCATACAAAGAGAATTTGTTAGCACCACTTTACTCTTGCCTTGCATCTGATGAGCTCACGTGCCAATAATTTAAACTGAAGTAATTATAAAATATTGACATTATCTGAAGACGCACATGACCAACCTGAAAGAAAACACCTTTACTCAGTGAATGATCTCTCACAATATATGCGCAGCAATCAAATAAGGGAGATAGAAAATATTTTAAACCATAACCGGAAACAACACCATATTTCAACAGCATAGATAAGTTACGTCAAAGAATATTTCTAAATAATTTAATAGTATTTCAATTTACAAAACTCAATAAGTTATTTAAGTTAAGCATCCTATTTTTAGCTACCTTTTTCCCAAGTAACCAGGTTATTATGATGCTAATAATGACACTAGATATATTACCCTCTATGCTGCCACTGTTTAATTTTTCTTCCTGATTAAAAGAATTTATAAATACTGGTCATAAGGCACTTCATGAACCCATATAAATATGTAATTTTTATTAATATTTTGATACAATGAAGTATTTAAACACAACAATTTATTAAACATCGTAATGATAGGTAAATTTGCTTAACAAACAAGTCTAAATTATTGATATTCATGATATGTTTATGAATATAGGCTTGATTCCTTACCGTGTTGTTTTTATTATGAAGCTGGTTTTTCAGATCTTTGATTTCTTGGGTAAGTGCACCTAACTTTAAAGAACAAATAGAAGACGTGTTATAATAGAAAATAATAGAAAAACTAAAAATACACGATGGAAAAAGGGATCTATTATATTTTTAGCGTACACTTCCAGAAATTTTAGGCGTCTGTGTAATAACATTCCAAACAGTCTTCTATCAAATTACATTTTTAATATGGCTGTGTTTTGCAAGTCGCTGATATAGACCCGTACGAATGCTATCAGTATATAAAATAACTGGAAACACTGTTACTGAAATTGATTATGTACTAAGCTTATCAACTTATTTCATAATTAAATTTCGTATAACGTGAAATATATTTATAACGGGCGTTCTTTAGAGCCTCTGAACAGTCGCAATGACAAACAAAACAAATATGGCGACTGCCGTAAGTACGCTAATACGTTCAGTAGATAAGCAACTAAGTGTATATGCCAACTATAGACCCTCTGTGTACTAAACTTGTAATTGGGAGAGCGCTAGTAAGTACGTAGTAACGTCACAGGTACGGCCAAGTACGGGCTTTGCATACTTGGAGAGAAATTCGGACACAGCTTGCATTCTCGCACCATCACTAACGCCCAGTTACGCAGCTTCTTACCGCTCAGTTCAAACAACACAACATAAATAAACTAAGCTTTTTGCAAGAGTGAAACATAAGTAAATGCTAAAGTAGATAATCCATGTCTCCAGGATATTAAACACAAAATACAAAAAACCTAATTAGTGCGATTCTACACTACAGCGATGGAAAACGTTTTGCCAGAATTTTGTATTCTTTAAGAACTATATGTTACACAGAATTTAAGCATACATTTTTGCAACACAAATACACTGCTGGTCGAAAAAACGTCCGCTTGCAGGATACATCGGATGAATCTGAGATTTTAGAAAAGTAATACCCATG
>NQII01007448.1:44013-93239 GCA_002778355.1 Clitarchus hookeri
ATACTGAGGCACGGCGGGCAGTTAGCGTTTCAACTGTTCCCACACATGCTTGACCAGTTACATGTCAGGGGAGCGGGCAGGCCATGGTAGTGTTAAGACATGATGCAAGCAGTCCTGGGCGACCGTGCCACATGCGGTTGTCTTTACCCAGCTGGAATATCACACCAGGAAATCCGGCGAGGAAACAGAGCAGATGACGGTGTAGGATGTTGACCATATACCACTGGGCCATTAATCTTCCTCGTAATATAAAGAGTGTGGATAAAATATTTTGGGATATGGCTCCCTAGGTCAAAATGCCTGCCACTGGGAAAGTGCCGCTCGATTGCGAGAATGGGATTGTGATGTTCACCAGTTGTTCTCCACAACCGTGCGCGATGATCAGTCCCCATAACTAAGTGGCATTAATCACAAAACACGTCACATCGCCAGTCTGGGGCTTTCCACATTGCTCTGGCTTGGCACACTGCAAAAGGAGAGCCGTTCTGGCATAGTTAATAGCAGCACACATAATGAGCGCTGGGGTAGCAGATTCGCCTCCGCCAGGAATAAGAAAATTGTACGTGGACACACAGGAGCACTAACAGTGGCCAGTATCGTGAACCTGGTCACCATGGTATCCCTCTGCGCCTATTGTACAATCCATCGATCCTCTCAAGTAGGAATTGTCCTCATTCTTCATTAGCCGAATCTCCGTGTGTGCCTTTAAGTACCCACGGATTCTAACAGCATCGATCAATATGGTCCGAATGATCAACATGGTGTTCACGAGTATGCGCACAGCATCATTTCCTTTGTACACACATTTTTGAACAGGAGGTCTATATAAACACCATCCTATTTTTCATTTGCCCTCTTACTCACAATACAACAAAACAAGTTCGATTCCTGCCAGGGTCGCTCACAGATTTTCGCGGTTTCATCCCTCATTAACATTCCTTCCTCATTTTGTTTGTTTGCCAAATAAAACTCAGCCTAATTAAACTGCCCGATGAAGACATTATAATTCACATTGAACTATATTCACGTGACCCACTTTCTCGTTTAATTTTTCTCTAAAACAAATCTATGCATTCGATTTTATACACCACAGAAATATAAAGTTTTTCAGTATAGCATTAGGATAAGGTTCAATGAATTATAATTGCACAACTTAGAGCACATAAATCTATTATCCTTATTTTCCCCGCTATCAATCTTTGCTTTTCTCTGATGTTTGCAAATGATGCATAGTACACAATGGCTTCATACGATGTAACCCATTTCCTTAAGTTCATCGAGTTCTTTAGTATGCAAGGGAATCAAATGTCTGAGACTATTAACGAATTCATTGGGGTATTGAAGAAATACGGAGTCTGTGTTCTTGTCTTTATGTCACTTTTTTCAGCATAACCAGTGATGAGATGTGTGAAGACATAAAAATATCGCTACAGATTCACCGAGAGCATTAACTTTATTATCGAATGCAGCCCCTTCCCTTTTACGCAACTCTTCAAGCTGTAACGAAATCCCATTTACTCCAAATAAACAAAGGGAAAAATCATTCACATATGACTTATTACTTGTATTATTTACGGAATAATCACAACACACATGACACAACGTCGTTTCGATTGTGATTATCAAGGGTATTGACGAGGGAGCATGTCATGCAAAAATATACTCCCTTTAACCTTGATATGAATTGACACGGAAAATAACCGTTAAAATACAACTGTCGTTGATAGCAAGCACGATGGAAAAACACAACATTGAATATTTACGAAACAATTTAATTAGAAAAAATTACTGCCTGGTATAACAGAGTTCAAGATCAGATTACGAATATAAGATTGTAAATAAGCATCAACTTTGTTTTGAACCATGGCGATTACGTCAGATACATCCTCATGTTTATTAATAATGCATTGCGCCCTTGGATGAAAACGAGCCCATGCCTACGCTAGTAAAAGTTCTCATCATCAGTCCTTCACCAGAGTTAAAGTAATTGTTGATGCCATTAAAATGAGGAGCAATAAATGCAAGCCTTATTCCTGATGCGTAAATATTTACAAGTTTTTTTTTTTAACACTGCGATAATCACCATCCCAAAGAACCACGAAATGTAGAGGAGGATATCAGGCATCCTTTCTATAATGATTGTTTGGCACCGACACAGGACCGGAAACGCTCAATGCTTCAGACCATTCTTTCGACAACAGTTGCATAGCTACCAGAGAGCACGCCTCCCATCAAGGCGAGCTAGATGCGAGTCCCTGTGAGGGTTGTACCTGTATTTTCGCGCATGTGGGAAACGTGATTGATGCCGTTGCCAACAGTATCACCCGCGATGAACTTGGCGATGTCCGGCAGATTTTCTCGGGACACTTCACCTTCTTCACCGACGTAAACGACCTCAATTATTACAGCTGCTAAGCTCTCTTAACTTAAAACACACTGTTTCGCTGGACATAAATATACTGGTGCGGGTGGGTGGGCGCCCACAACGATATTTTCGTGCCTTAAGAAAATCGCTTACTTCCAATGTTAATCAACGCAGATCACTGACGAAGAGTAACCGACGTGTGAAAATACTTTAATTTTTTAAAGTCACCTGTTGGAAACATAGTTCAATCCACAAGTATTCTAGTGAAATATATTGAGGTTCTAGGCATCTGTCGCCTGAGAATAAGTCACTCTCAACACTCAGAAAGGAGGAGCGGTCGTCCATAGGAAGATATTTGTCCATTTAATACAGAGAGAATATACAGATGTAATACATACATTTTTAAAAAATGTGTGAATACCTTGAGAATACCTTATACACCGTTCACACCAGTAAGACCCCGTGGAAAGTATAATACCAGCATATAACGTCGCAAGTGCATATTTTATATTCCCATATTCATATTGTATGGTAATATAACAATATCTGAATATTATAAGGTACTAAAATATATCTGCATATTCCATGGTAATATAAAAATATATGCCTTAAGCATATAAGACATTAAAATAAATATATTCTAGTACATATGTGACGTTATTTGATGGTATTATATTTTCCTCTGGCCCTTGCTGGTGTTAAGAGAGTATATGGGTTTTTCAGAGTGCCACCACATTTTTTTTTAAATATATATAAAACATCTGCATATTCTTTCTGTATTAAATGGACAAATATCTTCTAATGGACGACCGCTTCTCCATTCTGAGTGATGAGCTCACTGATTCTAGGCCGACAAGTTCCTAGAACATCGATATCTTCCACTGGAAAGCTGGGTTCCCGACAGCTGAATAGAGAAAATGAAAATTTTTACACGTCTGTTATTCTTCGTCGGTGATCTGATTTGATAAACATTGGAATTTAGCTATTATCTTAAAGCACATAAACATCGTGGTGGGAGGCCCACCCTCTCACACAAGTACATTGTTTTCAGGGGACACCATGTGTTTTTAGTTGAGTGATAGAACGTAGCAGCTGTAATAAGTGAGGACGTTGAGGTCGGTGGAGAAAATGATGTGTCCCGAGAAAATCTGACGGACAACGCCAGTGTCTATCGCGGGTGTTCCAGATTGTCCTTCACACCTACCTCCATCCCTAGCCCCACCAACCACATCACGCTGTAATTATTGAAAGTTGAATTAGTAATGTTCCTCATTAACTAATTAGTTGTACTTAATTAATTATTCTCCGACTTCCTTTATGAACTGCATGAACTATATTTCCTTAAGAAGCACACCAATTTACTGTATTTCATTTTAAAGCTCCGTTTAGCTAGGAAACATTAACAGTTAATGAGTAATATGGTCACAATTGATAGAAATTGTCGTTTTATTATAAATAATTGAGTTTTTTTTGGGCATTTTGCGTTTTTTAAATTCGACATTCAGTTTTTTTGCACGCAACAGCACTTTACATCACCCATAGTTTTCACACAAACACCTGTATATTGTTTTACGTTGTTGAGTGCCCGCCGTACAAACATTTCTTGACGTCTATTACAAACACATCCTTTGTAGTTTTCAAATGAGTAGATTTGCATTAGAAATCTTTGTGCTGTAACAAGCATATTTAAAATATACAAAATTTTGTAAGTTAAAGTAAAAATTTTTTTCAGTGTATAACAGATTGTATCACAACATTTGTATTATACGTACCACCTCTGTAGATAACTGCGCCCGTTGAATGAAATTTACTATGGATATATATATATATTAAGAATAACAATTAAGCAGGCTATATCCAATTAAGCTTGGATTTAACTAATATTGCCGTAAGTTTACCTTAAATTGTATTAATGATCTTAATGGCACGGCATAGCATATAGATTATTTATAGTTTATAGTATTGTTCTATCGTTATTACCGATATTGAGATAATTTATTTATAACTGCCAGGAAGTCGTGATTTTTCTTTGCCTGCAATCCTATATGTTACAGAAACCAAGTAACAGCGACTTAGAAAAGGTACGATGCTGTGCGCAATATCCTGTTGATCTGTAAGCCTAATAAAAACCTTGGCATGCAGATAACTGATAAAATTCCCTTTATCCGAGATGTCGGTGACTTTTCCGCCTTAAATATTGTTAGTCACGATTTTCTGGACAGGTATTCTCTTAACTTTACGGGATACGTGAAACTTAATGTTAACTTAAAGAAGTTTTTCCGCCTCTCGGGCGGTGTCGACCAGATATTTAACCTACCTTATCCACGTTACGCTCGTTTTCCGAAGTCTTATTGTCCAGTAGTTTTTGTAGGTCGCCAACCTGCAAATGTTAAATAGGAAATACAATTTAACTATTATATCATAACTCGCATATTGATACTGATTAAAATAAATTATATGCATATTAAAACTTTCATGTGTTTCGTTGGAACCAGTTGAAAGTTATTTAAAGAGGCCAAAACTATTTTTGCACATATAAATATCGCCTTTGGCATAGAGATTGCCGAGAGAATTTTAACGCCATTCATTTCTTCACAGCTGCATAGTTATATTGATTTAATAGTTTATCCAGTCTGTTTATCCTCAAGACTAAATGCAGCAAATTCTGCCCACCATAGCATTTTATAGTTCCGATTGAATTAACCTAAAGTTTTTTATAAATACTTACCTTAATTTGGTCTACACGTAAAACGAAATTAACTTTTTAGTTCTTTGACACTGCAAGAGTAAAAACCATACAGTAAATATGGCGCAATGGAACAGTGCCAAGTATTAATTTACAATTACCACATGGCGTTAAAACTACTGTGTCTACGAATTAAATTTACAAACTGTTAAACTCATAATAATGAAATTTATGGTGTTTGAGGAAAGTTTTTTATGCTAGTAAAGACATTGTAATTTCCAAGCCCCAGTATCGAAGTTTCTTTATAAAATACATTTATTGCACTGTTTTCTTTTCTATTTGAGTATATAACAAGTAAAATGTAAAAGTGAAAGAGAAACTTCCTGACTGCCACATATTAATTATTATATTTTGCTTAATATATATAATATAATGGAAAATACGCCAGAAGAAAACGGTAAACTCGTTATATTTTGAGGAACACGCAAAATCTAGTTAACATTTATTCTTGAAGCTCTGTTCAAATTCGTTGCTATCTCTTTCATGTTTTAACTGTTTCATGTTTTGCTGGTTAATTGTGAATCTGCAAATGTTTAAATGGACTATGAAGATAATGTAAAAAAATAAAAATAAAAAAATGTCAATTGAAATCCTAACTATGTGCTATTACTTTTACAAAACGAAATATATCTATGTCTTTATTAATATTCAGATGGTCTCATAAAGGTAATTCATATATCGTTCTTAATATAGGTATTGGATAAGTGTGAAGGGCAACGTTTCTAGGTTTTCCCCTGAGGTGAACCCATTTCCAGTAGCTTTACTGCTCCAAAAGTCATCTTTAAGACAACCTACAAAGACAATAACATCTAGGGCTAGAGTTAAAGGGAAATAATTAAAAAAAGAACGTATTAAATATCTTTTACCTCAAAATATATGGCTCTACAAAAATGTCAGAAGAAATATGAAAACCTGGGCAGAAATCAAAAGTGGAATATAAAAAACAATTTTGCCAACCGTTGTTCATGAGTGTCATTTATTATATTATGTATGGACTTGTCGTATGTTTTTTTGTGAAATAGACCAATTTTAATATTCAGACGCTTTCTTCTCATGAAAAACTAACCACTCCAGTAATGTCAGAGAACAAGGTAACATTCCTCCATACTTTACAAATGTACTGACATTGAGGATTTGTAATCACCTAAATATATCAATTAAACAGACTTACATTTGCAAGTATCAGGTTAAGAAAAACCACAACACATTCATTTGGACTTACATTAGTTAGTTATATATTATTTAAAGTATCGTTTTGTCCAGTAATGAAATTTATATAAGATTTTAAAATTTTATATCGCAATATATCATAGATTGATAAAATATACAATAAACGGAAAAACGTTGTAGTGGTTTCAAAGAACGATTAGTTTTTATGACTTCTAAAACAAGTTTATTGATATATAATGTGTGTAAGATTGTAAGTTCATGACAGTCGTCTCGACATGTGTAGAGTTCAGCGGGCAATTTAAAGTGGCGCGTGGAAGAGAGTTGCACAGTGGCTACATGTGTTCTCTGTGGACACACCGTTAGTAGCATGGCGCAGCTGAAAACACACCTGCTGTTTCATATGGTTACTGGGATGAGAAGGAAACTGAATCTTACTTTGCACAACAAAGAGGCCTACAGTAAAATGGCACAGCATCATGCCAATGAACCAACAGGAATCTTCATTTCGCAGCAATTTCCACGTAAGACGATGCGATCCGGTGTGATGAGACAGATGTGTTACACAACCACCTTGCGCCTCTAACTGCCAAGTAGTGATTCTTAAAGACAAGAAGCCGCTCCCTTCACATGGACAGAAAACACTGTACTGTTTGTGGCGTTAAGAATTATATAATTATATTATACAAAAATCTACATTAATTAATTAAGGGATCTGGCTCTGGCTAATTACATGTATTAAAATGAAATATTTAACCATCTTATGCAATGCCTTAAAGTACTCTTAAAATGCCAAATTTGTGACCAACATATTTATTTTCGCGATAAGAACACGTTAATACCTTGTAACTAATGTATTATTTTGTAAGAATTTTCGGTTCTCAACGAATCGCCATTAATAAATACTACCCGTAAAGTAAATAAATAAAATATTTGATTCAAATATTGGTAATAAATTAAATCAGCTGCTTGTTTCAGAATATTGTGGAACGGAGCTTCCTTGCAGATAGAGCCAAATAAGGTGTAAATGGACTGGTGATTCATATTCTTGTTGTCTTACTTGAACTGAAAGAAGAGAAATACTTTGTTATCTAGTTATGCAGACTAGATTGAAATGAACAAAAATATCGACTTTTAATAAGTGCCGATTATTCGATGTACACAGTTTACTTTGAAAAAATACATTACAAAGCAGTGTTCTTTTTGTCGCATTGATCGTGAACTTGATATAGACAGTCCGCAAAATTTTCGTCCATGTCTCGCACTAATATGTTACCGGGACTCGATGTGTCAACGTGTTTTTTTTTATTTTAGAACTTGAACAACACACACTTGCAACACGACACTTCACTTATCCTCACAGGACACACATAGCTGCAGATACTTTGGCTTGTCTCAAGAGGAAATTTTGAAGTATCTGGATGTGTTAGACGGGTGTAAGAAAGCATGTAAATATTTGAAACGAAATTTATAAACACTATTTTAAAGACGAAAACATGACCAGAATTTTTATAATATATACAATATATACAAGAGAGTAAATGTTTAAATGTGCATGTCTAGAAATAAAAACTATTTTTTTATTAGGCATATGTCATTTTGGAAGAATTTTCCCTTACTCTGGCTGTACTGATATGCTAGTTAAGAGCTTAAGGGACTAAGCATTTATTTAATTGTAAGTAAAATCCATTTCATTGTATGTGGAATATACGATTTCATTTAAAGTCAATTTTTATACACTTAATACAAACGTAAGTAACATAGTGTTGAAAGATAGTTTTCAAGTATGGAGAAAAATAGAGATAACAAATATCAACAAATCGAGTATAAAAATGTTTTAAAAAGTCCGAAATTTGTTTGGGTGTTCAAAAGGGAAGACTTATTCGATTTAGAATTATGTATAAGCAAAATATAATGCACACTAGTAGCTGTCGAGACCTAGTCGTTCCTCTGTAATAGAACGACTTCTTTAAGTAATGCCTTCCTGTATTATACTGAAGAGCCAAACAAACTGGTACACCTGCCTAATGTCGTGTACGGCCCCCGCGAGCATACAGAAGTGCCGCAAGACGACGTGGCATGGACACGACTTATGTTTAAAGGTGAGCAGGGGGCAATCCACACCGTGAATCCTGCAGGGCAGTCCACAAATCCATAGAAGTGCGAGGCGGTGGAGATCTCTTTTGAACATCACGTTGCAAGCATGCCATATAGGATCAACAATGTTCATGTCTGGTGATTTTGGTGGCCAATTGAAGTGTCTAAAGTGAGAAGAGTGTTGCTGGAGCCACTTGGTAGCATTTCTCGACGTGTGGGGTGTCGCATTGTCCTGCTGGAATTGTCCCTATCCGTCGGAATGCACAATGGACATGAATGGGTGCAGGAGATCGGACAGGATGCTACGTATTTGTAACCTGTTAGAGTCGTATCTAGACGTATTAGGGTTCCCATTTCACGCCAACTGCACACGCCTCATACCATGACAAAGCCGCCACCAGCTTGAACAGTCCCCTGTTGACTTGTAGGGTCCATGGATTAATGAGGATGTCTCCATACCTGTACACGTCCATCCGCCTGATACAATTGGAAACGAGACTCGTGAGACCAGGCAACGTGTTTCCAGTCATCAACAGTCCAATGGCGGTGTTGGCGGATACCAGGCGAGGCGTAAAGCTTTGTGTCGTGCAGTCAACAACGGTACACGAGTGAGCCTTTGGCTCCGAAAGCCCATATAAATTAAGGTCCGTTGAATAGTTCGCACGCTGGCCATTGTTGATACCCCAGTATTGAAATCTGCGTCAATTTGAGAAAGGGTAACAGTCTGTTACGTTTAATTATTCTCGTCAGTTGTCGTTTGTGCCGCTCGTTCACGATTTTTTTCCGGCCGCAGCGATGTCGAATATCTCATGTTTACCGGATTCCCGATATTCACGGTACACTCGTCAAATTGTCGTAGGTGAAAATCAAAATGTTATTTGTTACCACGGAGATGCTATGTCCCATCTCTCGTGCGCCGAAGATAATACCACGTACAAACTCATTAAAATTTTGATAACCTGCCATTCTAGCAGCAGAAAAAGATCTAGCAACTTTGCCAGACGCTTGTTGTCTTATATAGGCGCTGCCGACCGCATCGCGTTACTCTGAATGGTTCCATACCTCTGTTATTTGCATACACACGCCTAAACCAGTTTTTTTGGCTATCCAGTGTATATCTTAATACAAAAGAGTGTTTAACATTTAGATGCTTATTTTATGTAAATATTGTGGCATATCGTATTGTCCAAGGAAATTTATTGAAATGAAAGTAACAGGTGTACGTAAAACGTGCAATTGATATGCTTGCAAAACACAACAAATGTAGCTAAATCCAGGAGCATGCGAAAACGTAGCAAGTGGACAAGGAGAAAATTACTTCTTGCAAGAATACAAAAACAGGGAAGAATTATATTTTGTAATTTTTTAACTTTATAATCTAGGATTACAAAAATTTGTAATAGCAATAAACTAAAATTTAAACTAAGTTTCCCATATACAGAATGTATCTAAATTAGACCAACAAACTTCGGCTGCAAGTCAGTTACGAAAAAAATAAATAAAACATTTACACGACAATTGATATAAAGTGAATCCTTAAGTCGTTACTTATCTTCGAAGTTGGACCTGAAACACGAATGTATTACTTATACTGGTGGAACACTGAGTGTGTGGATAATGTGTAATGGTAATTGTGACGTGTGGGTTCATAGTCCAATTTGAAATCCCTAGTATACTACAGCTTTATGGAGATATTGTCGAAATTAAGATAGGAAACGTGATTATTTCCGCGATATTATTTTATGTCAGCAACAGAAATGTGTTGTGGTGTGTAGATATATTTGTTCCGTTATAAATTACTTAGACACTCAATTTCCCATTTTTAATTAATATTTATTATTTGTAATAAACTGGTGTTCCAGGTTCTACTTCAAATGTGTGTATCGCCCTTAAGATTGACTTTAAACCATTAGCTGGGTATATGTTTTCTCCTTAAATTTTTGTGACTGACCCGCTGCCAAAGTTTTTCAGAGTTAAGTAGATGCTTCCTGTATATTTCTGCAACAGCTGTACGTCCTGGATTTGGTGAAAAGTGCCAGGAAGGGAGAATAAGATATCCAACCCCTCCCTACCGTACCAAGAATTAACTTTGTTTCAGAAAATTTATATAAATTTAGTATTTTGATACTGAACATCAATGTTATATTGAAAGTCATTCACCTTAAATTGTGTTTGAATAAATATAATTGAGGTAAATTGATATAATTCTAACATTTTGATGAGTAAAACATAAAAGCTGCAGATTTTAATATTCACTGCAAAGTTCCCCCGGCCACAGCAATGACTCCTGCATACATACCTGCCAACGTATATGACAAGCACTGCTTGACTTTTATAACTTTTCTGTCATTCATAGGATCTGATTAATTCCATAGAAATATTAACCCTGCATCACTTATTTAACGACTATTTTGCATTTGTATGAACGTTTTGTTTAACTTCTGTTAAAAAGATTTAATTTCTAATTATTCCGCAGGCTATTGCAATTCGAATTCTGCAAAACTATCGTATTGCATAGAAGTAATACTTTTACTTTCAAAATTTTTGGTTAACTTCCTAAACTGTAATGGAAGTTTTCAATCAACACTATGTACGGAAATAACACCACACTCAATATGCAAATAAAGTAGTTTTAGCTATTATACAAAGTTGGGAAATTACCTACGCGTTTGACTCTTTCCTGAACAAATGTAGGAACTATACAATCAATGTATAGGTGAAGCAATTACTGTTCCCGCTTTATAACTAAACGAATAGACTGGTATAGTAAATTTCTGAATAATAAATTGTGTGTTCTTAATAACTTATGCACGAATTTCGGCTGCTTGTCTTAGTATTCAGACTATAATTTTCCTTCCGAGTTGTCTGTCAGGAAAAGTACAGTAACTTATTTCTCTTCATAATTTTCTTGGGCAGAAAAAACCTCGTGACGCGCATTAAAATAAACTCGTCAAATTTCCGCACATGCAGGAGAAAAATTATTAACATCACATGTACATTTTTGCATCCTGTACATTTTTCTTCACTTGGTTTAAAAAACGAATCTTCGAGCATATCTAAGCATGTTTTCATACAAAGAGAATTTGTTAGCACCACTTACTCTAGCCTAGTATGTGATGAACTCACGTGCCAATAATTTAAACTGAAGTCATTATAAAATATTCACGTTATCTGAAGACCCGAACGACCAACCAGTACAAAAACTCCTTTATTCTGTGAATGACCACTCACAATAAATGCGCAGCAATAAAGCAGGGAGATGCAAAATATTTTAAACCAAAACAAGTAAGAACACCACAATCCAACAGCATAGATAAGATACGTCAAAGAATGCTTCTTAAAAAAATAATATTACTTGAATTTACATAACTCCGTAAGTTATTACAGATAAGCATCCTACATTTAGTTACAGTTTTTCCCAAGTAACGAGATTATGATGATGATAATAATGACACAAGATATATAAGCCTCTAGCAGTCACTTTGAAATTTTTATTCCTGATTAAAAGAGGTTATGAATACTGGTCATAAGACACTTCAATAAAACATATATATGTAATTTTTATTAAATTTTTAATAAAATGAAGTATTTAAGCACAACAAATGGATTAACATTGTAATATAGGAAAATTTGGCTAAAAAAACAGTCTAACTTAGAGATATTTAAAATACGTTTATAAACATTGTCTTGTTTCCTTACCATGTGGTTTTTATTGTGAAGCTGATTTCTCAGATCTTCGATTTCTTCAGTAAGTGCCTTCACCTTTAAAGAACAATTACATGTCATGTAATAATAACAGTTACACGCAAAACAAATAGTATACATTTGAAAAAGGGCACTATTATGCTTTTAGCCTACAATTCTGGAAATGTTGGGCGTCTCTGTAATTACATACCAAACAAACAAGTGTCAAATTACATTTTTAATAATGCTGTGTTTAACAAGTCGTAGATATATACGCATACAAATACTTTCAGAATATCAAACAATGGAAGCTCTGTAACTGACATTAGTTATGTACACAGTTTAACATGTTACTAAATAAATACATTTCTTATAACATGAAATATTTATATAACGGGTGTCCTTTATAGTCTTTGAAGAGTCGCAATGACAAACAAAACAAATACGGCTACCGTATACCCTCTATGTACTATATGTGTTATTGGGTCAGCGCTGGTATGTTCGTTGTGGCGTCAAAGGTAGCGCCAAGTATGGTCTTATTATTACTTGGAGAGAAATTCGGACACAGCCAGCATTCTCACGACATCACTCGCGCCCTGGTATGCGGCTTCTTACCGCTCAGTTTAAACCACACTACAGAAATAAACTAAGCTTTTTGCGGGCTTTAAGACATAAATAAATGCTAAACAAGATAATCTACGTCTAAAGATTTTTGGAAAAAAAATACACAAAACCTAATTAATATCATTCTACACTACGGCGTTGGAAATTTTTTTAGGAAAACGGTTCACCAGAATTCTGTATTCTCTTAGAACTATATGTTGCACACAATTTAAGTGTACATTTTGGTCAAAGAAATACACTGCTGGTCAAAAAACTAACGGTGAGAGTATGCATCGGAAGCATCTGAGACTTTAAGGAAGTTATGATTAATATTGATAATACAAATTATAACAAAAAATTGCAGCAGGACAATTAGATATGGATCTGTGGTACGCTGTCCGGTCATCTTCAATAATACATTGCACCTCCTCGCACTGCGATACATTCTGCAACACGGTATGGTATAGGTCCTAGCAGATGTCAGAGGTTGTCCTGGTGCAGACGGACCTACAATATATGGACGGTGTGTTCCAAATCCCAGATACTGAGGCACGGCGGGCAGTTAGCGTTTCAACTGGTCCCACACATGTTCGACTGGTAACATTTCAGGGGAGCGGGCAGGCCATGGTAGTGTTTAGACATGATGCAAGCAGTCCTGGGCGACCGTGCCACATGCGGTTGTCTTTAAACTGCTGGAATATCGCACCAGGAAATCCGGCTAGAAAACTGAGCAGATGGGAGTAGGATGTTGACAATATACCACTGGACCATTAATGTTCCTCGTAATATAAAGAGATTGGATCGGATATTGTAGGTTATGGCTAGCTAGGCCATAATGCCTGACATGTGGAAACAGCCACTCGATTGTGAGAATGGGATTGTGATGTTCACCAGGTGCTCTCCACACCCGTGCGCGATGACCAGTCCCCGTAACGAAGTAGCATTCATCACTAAACACCTCACATCGCCAGACTGGGGCTTTCCCCATTGCTCTGGCTTGGCACACTGCAAACGGAGCGCCGTTGTGGCAGAGTTAATAGTAGCACACATAATGAGCGCTGGGGTAGCAGATTCGCCTCCGCCAGGAATAAGAAAATTGTACGTGGACACACAGGAACACTAACACTAGCCAGTATCGTGAACCTGGTCACCATGGTATCCCTCCGCGCCTAGTGTACAATCCATCGATCCTCTCAACTAGGAATTGTCCTCATTCTTCCTTAGCCGAATCTCCGTGTGTGCCTTTAAGTACCCACGGTTTCTAACAGCATCGATCAATATGGTCCGAATGATCGACATGGTGTTCTTTACGGTGATCCGACCGCCCTGCGGTCATTTATTATTCACTTTGTACAGTTGCTTGGTAGATTCTGGTGTTTCTCGTGTTAATGCGGCGTCGACTACACGCCGGTGTCTATGACAGTTGGTCTGTGTTTGCAGTGTCACTGCTGGATGTGCGCTCATGTGCATACCAGTCAGTACTCTCGCTGTTTACGTCGTTTCATGGTTGTCACATGATTTCTTCGTACTGCGCTGTGTTCATTGTTTGGCTGTGTATTTCATTGTGAATGCATCACCGTAGCATGATGCTTCCAAATTGCAGAAACTGTTATGTAATATTGTTATTTGTTTTCTGGATGTACCTTTAATAGCCCTTAAACTTATTTTACTGTGTAAATCGTCAATTTTTTCCCCGCTCTCTTAAGGAACTTCTTTGCTTTTCTCAGCTTCGCCGGCACAGTAGATTTGTGTTATCACTTCAAACCACCCGTGGCGACATCTCGCGGTAATTTTATCAAGTTACTGCTCCTTCTTCTACTTTTTCCCTGGCAACGTTAGGGTGAAATGGTTTAGCTTTCTTGTCAAGAGGACGATCGATGAGCAGAGCATTTACTGTTGTTCACTTAAGCTCCTACCTAACATTGGGACATAGAAGTAGTTCAAATAACAATGTGAATGATTCTTTCATCTTTGTTTCCTTTGCTGTATTCATTAGGGCCTATTATTGTTGATGGTGGCGAATTTGGTGTCAAAGGAAGTCGAGTGCGGGGACGCACTAGCATACTTACTGCATTCGTCACATGAAGAGTTTCCTAATAGCAGAATATATGTTGTAAGTTTCCACTTCTAAATATAGCTTTCTGTAATATTACTGTGCATGATAACTTTCTGCAAATTAATGGTACGCAAGTATGCCAAGATATCACATTTTATTGACATAATTTTGTTTGCTAGGGTACTCACAAAACACGAATTTGAGTGAGAAAATGTTTTTTACCAGTGTATTGGTACTAGGGCAGCAAGTGCCCCGTGCCCAGAAGGGAAAGTAGGGCTTCATACTGGATGAAAGTTTGTCCATACAGCATAAATATATCGGTGTAAATTTATTGGAACTTACCAACTTAAACCACATTACATGAGGCGTGTGTCTGTGTCCTTCGTAGGAAGGCGAGAGAGGTTCGGAATGTTTTAATTAATATAATAAAAAATTTACACACGTCAATTAAAGATGTTCTGCTTATCAATTTCTGCAATTCATTATTGTCAGTAAAGACACGTACGAAGAACACAAAACTTCGCCGCCATTATGAAAACGAACCTTATTTATCCACACGTTTATCTATTGGTGTGCCAATAAAGGAACGATAATAATACAGCGTGACAATCAGTGTAATGCTCAGTGTAATGTTAAGCAGTGTTTTGTTTTGACCATCAGTAAAACAATGGTTTGTTTCAAGTACATTTGGAGATGGGGCGTATCTGGCACAGGTGAAATGTAGGGCACTATAAAGACTAGGTATAATAAATGACCTATAATTACCCATAATGACCATAAATTACCCATAAATTACCCAACATTTCTTATAACACATATTTGACAAATAATGAATAACAAGTGACCCATGAATGACACATAACACGTAAGGCCTATAAATCATCCTTAAAAATCCATAATCTTCCATATATTAAACCATTTGGTGTAAGGGGGCAAATATAACAGAATATTCGACCTGTTCACATATATAAATACGAACATGAACATCCTTTTATTAATAAAATATTTAACCCTTGTAACGACGTTAAAAACTAAGACCATTTTGCACTGATTTTATGTATAAATATATATAAACACACACGCATGAATACTTATTATGGTAACAAAAAACAGGCCACTCATTACAGAAATAGGGGGAAAAAATTGCCAAGTAACAAACTTACGAAAATACACTTCATACCCGTATATTGCTACATATTAATATTTCCGAATCAAAGCCTAAAGTCGAGAGAAAACCTAAATTTTTTAAGTTGTATTAATCTTTTGAAACTTCAAAGGAATCGTTTATGTTCACAAATCAAACACCTGACCATTGAAAAAAGAAAGTCTTGTCAACTAATACATTTCTTTTTAAATTTACAGAGTATAGATCATAATATCACAGCTAAATACCGATTGTAAAATAGTCCCCAGTTAATTATGTAACAGTAGAGATACATACGCACGTTGGTAATGTGTGATGTCATGCATGCCAGTGTATCTCTTAGCCATCCCAACGATACATTTTATAAAGGTCAGAAGCGGGGGCTAAAGCACCCATACACGGTTTTCAATTTTGCGACAAAATTTGTGTTTCTTCACCAGGCCCAGCATATACAATGTGTTTCTAAAACATGGGGACAAACTCTGGCAGTGTGTTTCTGAAGAAAATATGAGACTAACATGAAAGTACTACTTTTCTCCTCTAGTGATTATTAAGAGAGCTGTGTGCCACTGAAAAATCCTCATTTAAATAGCCATACCCTGTTTTTTTGTTTTGCCTACCTCGTATTCAACATATCTGCTGTTTTGAATGTTCAACATGAATTATCTCACAAAAGGTTCACTTGAGTATGTCCCGACAAGACGTGGGTTTTGTAAATTCAGACACGCTAACTCACACCAGAACCTTAAAAATTGCGTAGATCCAATTGTTAGCGAACTTTGTTGGAATCTGAGGTTACCAACCGCATTTTCCAAAAGTATGGGGAGAATATTACCAACCACGTATATATAAAACACTATTCACATATTTGTTGCTTCACAAGTGTTTTCTGAAATTTAGGCTTAAGGCTGGTGCTGACCGAAATACTCATACTTTTATATTCATGGTCATAACTTACAGGTATTAGTTCTGGCATTACAAAAGTTGGATTCCGTAGTTTTTGCACCGTTCCATGTCACAATTACGAAGTTTGTGATTTTGAGTATTACAGATAAAATAAACGTAAACATAGGCACAAAACTTATCAAGAGTTATTGATATAGAGGCAATTTTAAATTAATTGTATGATATGCTGAGCAATATTTATTTTGCAAAAAGTTATAGACAGCTACAGATTAAAAAATATTCTAAACTTTCCTTATTTTGAACAATATTTTAAAATTGCAAATATATTCCTAAGCGCTGTTAGACACATATTTTAAAGTTTCACACAGTATGTTATTTAAATGAGAATTAATTCAATACGGCAAATTATTTAGTTTATATTTTTTAAGAGTCCTAAAAGCGCTAAAATTATGGTTTTGACATATCGTTTGAAAAAAAGACATGTTGTCTGAATAATTTTTACTTGACGAAATAGTACTTTTAAGTAACAGTATTTCCAACGATTATAAAATCAAAGGTTTTTTTCCCAGCAATTTTTATTCCATGGTGATCTTATACTTCTCGAGCAAGAAAATCGTTATTCGTCTGTCTGCTGTTTCGGTGACGTCAGTCTAAGGAAACGCTAAAGTATAAGTAAATTTTGTTGGCTAAAGGTAATAGTTAATTGCGTATTTCAGCTGTTGCTTTGAAATTTAATCACAAAACTGTTTTATGCATTACTGCAACCGTGGAACAATCTTGGGTAACTTTCCTGTTTAGAACTTCTGAGTAATCAAAAATGACTGTTTCCTTTCGTCTAGAAGAATTTTAATAGTGCAGATTGAATAATATGTCATATACTTAAACATTGTAAAAAAGAAAGGAAATAAAAAATACGTATTCCGTGATGTATAATGCTCCATGACTATTATATTGCGCTGCATATATTAAGGATAATGGTAAATTAAAATAAACGTAAATATCTTATTTTTAGTAATATTTATGATACTAATAATAAACGTACCTTTTCAAAATTCTGTTCACTCTCTCTTGATTTTGCCTCAAATTTTATTTGCAGATCATTCAGCTACAAAAGTATACAACAGAAAACCACAAAAATAAATTATTTCAAATATAAACCTTATCAATTTTATTATTTTTTATACTTTGTTATTTTTTACATGAACAGAAAACTTGAAAATATATTTAATAACATAATTTATATTACTGCCTCCTTAAAATATATAAATACATTTAATTCAATGTTTAAATAGCAAAGACTTATTCCTTTGGTTATATATTCGGTGTTTTAAATAACAAAGGATCGGAATTTGAGTCTCAGGTCATGGTCAGGAATTTTGTTACACATTTTTAGTTCAGTACACGATCGCCTGTTAAAACCGCAGACGAATGGTATTTCACGTAGATATACAATTGAGGTTATTAGAGTGGTATGTACAGTGCCGAACACAGATACAATAGTATTATTATTTTCAACTTCATTTCCCCATGTGTTACAGTCTAGTTCTCTGTTACTAGCGCTTTTTTAGCGCTTGTTACCGTCCGGAACTTATGAGGAGTAGAGCTTCATGGTCTAACACTTCTTGTAAAATATATCTTCACTCGCTGGTCACCTCAGATAAAATTAATTAAATCTCGTTTCGAAACGAGCCAAAAACAGATGAGAAAACAGTTCTAGTAATTATTTACAGTTTACATGAATCAGGACATGCAGAAAAATTCATTATTCTTGAATGACACAACATATTTCTGACAGATGATAAAATCATTTTAAATATTTTTTTATCGATAAGTGTGGAATAAAAGATCAATATATATGTAATATGCAATATTTATAGTGAAAATGTTTAAAAAGGAACAAAAATATGGAGAAAATTGAATATTTTACCCTTGTGGAATGAAGTGTTAAGAAATTAGATGTAGCCGCAGAAATTAAATGATTCTGCACACCTTAATATTTATAGTTACAAAATATTCAAACGGCAATTAAGGGAATAAAACCCATTCAACTGGTGTCAAACTTAAGACTCTTAAAAAACTTAACCACAAGAAAAACTTAACTTACAACTGTAGAATTTATTTATTTATTAAATATTCCAGCAAATATGTTAAAATTATTAACCAGAACATTACCTTTTCTATCGCAGTTATGGAACTCTATTTACAACTACTTCTTCTAATAAGGAAGTTATTTCAATAAGAAGAATACATTTTGTTACTATTACTACACAAGGAATGAAGCCGGGTAAGGCAGGAATGCGACCAACTATTACTTAAACAATGTTCACAAACTACGGTAACTCTAATGCAACAACTAAGAATGCAGGAATCTGCAGAAGTACGTAGAATATCTGGGTCTGGGTGACTTAGTGGGGTTGCGGCAATTACATCAACATCTAAATGCAGTAACCCGCCCAGGACACAAGGGAGAGCCAATAGGAATCAAGGATATCGGAGACGGAGGGTATGAAGGAGAAGTGTGGTGGAGACGGCGGCTAAGGGCCGAGGTGTCAGTCGTCGTCGGTCCTCCCTGAACGGCGTCTCTGAGTGGCGATTGGTGGTAAGTGTCGTACACTAGGGTTAGAGAGTGAGCCCGGTGCCCCTTATATCCTTGTCCTCCCATAACAGATTGTCCTTTACACCTACCTCGATCCCTAGCCCCACTAACCACATCACGCTGTAATTACTGCTAGTTGAATCAGAAATATACCTCCTTAATTAATTTGTTGTACTTAATTAAATATTTTCCGATTTCCTTTTATGAACTTCATGATCTATACTTCCTTAAGGAAGTATAAAAATTTACTGTATTTAAGTTTATGACATCTGTCTAGCTTGGAAACATGAACAATTAATGAGTAATACGGTATCGATTGATTGAAATTCTCGTTTTATTATCACTTTTTCAACAATTTTTTGCGTTTTACATTATTGAAATACATAATATATTTATTTTTTCAATCAACATAACTTTACGTTACCCGTAGTTTTCACACAAACACCTGTATATTGTTTAAGTTGTTGAGTGTCCGCTGTTATGCTGAAGCTCGTGAATACGGGTCAATATTGCACAAACGTTTCTTGACGTCTATTACAAACACAGTCTTTGTAGTTTCACAAACGAGCAGTTTTACAAGAGAAATCCTTGTATTTTTACAAGCATTTGTAAAAATTTCGAACAATTTTTCTGTAAAAATTACAAAAATTATTTACAGTATATAACGGATTGTATCACAAAATTTGTATTTTATATACCACCGTTCTAGACTACAGCGGCTGTTGAAAAAAATATAGGATGTAACTTATTAAGAGTACCAATTAAGAAGTAAAGGTCCCCGCCAACTTAGACTTACCCAATTTTGCTGTAAGTTTAATTAAAATTAGTTGAACGATTTTGTCGGCACGGTACAGCATTTTGCTCTTTGTGGTTTATCGTATTGTTACTTCTATATGACTGATATTGAGTTTCTTAATTTATAACTGCAAGGAAGACGTGATTTTTCTTTGCCTGCAATCCCATATGTTACGTAAACCAAGTAATAGCGACTTTAGAAGATGTACGAAGCTGTGCGCAATATCCTGTTGATCAGTAAGCCTAATAAAAACCTTGTAATTCAGATAGCTGAGAAAAGTTCGCTTTATCTGAGATCTCGGTGTCTTTCCGCCTAAAATTATGTTAGTCATGATTTTCAGGACAGACATTCTCTTAACTTATCGGGAGAAATGAAACTTAACTTAATCTAAAATAAGTGTTTCCGCCTCCCGGGCGTTGTTGGCCAGATGATTAACGTACCTTATCCACGTTACGCTCGTTTTCCGAATGAATAAGAAATTGTAAGTTATTTTGCACAACAGAGAGGCCTATAGTAAAAAGGCACCGCATTTTGCCAATGGAACAACATTGATCTTCATTCCGCAGCAATTTCCACGTAAGAAGATGCCATCCCGTGTGATGAGAAAGATATGTTACACAAACACCTTGCGCCTGTTACTGATAAGTAGTGATTCTTAAAGACAAGAAGCCCCTCCCTTCACAGGGACAGAAAACACTGTATTGTTTGTGGCATAAGGAATTATATAATTATGTTATACAAAAATTTACAATTAATAATTCAGAGCTCTAGCTATTTACAAGCATGAAAATGAGATATTTAAGCATTTTATGCAATACCTTCAATTACTCTGAAAACGTCAAATTTGTGACCAACATATTGTTTTTCGCGATACGAACACCTTTATTCATTTGTTACTGATGTATTCAGCAAATTGATTCTTAACACATCGAGTATTAATAATATAAAAAAGGTTACAAATTGATTTTGGTGTTCAGAAGGGAAAACTTCAGTGATTTATAATTTTGTAAGCAACATAGAGTGCGCGCTAGTGACTGCCGAGGCCTAGTCGTTCCTCCGTAATAGCACGACTACTTTATGTAATATCTTCGTGTATTATATCGTATTACAATACCGTGTTTACCATTTAGATACTTATTTCATGTAGATATTGTGATATGCCGTACTGTACAAGGCAAATTACTGAGATGAAAGTAACAGGTGTACGTAAACCACGCAACTAATGTGCTTGCAAAACACAGCGAATGTAACTAAATCCAGGATATTGCGAAAAATTGAGAGAGCGTACAACGAGAAAAGCACTGCTTGCAAGAATACAAAAACAGTGAAGAATTTTTATTTTTAATTTTAACTTTATAATCTAGACTCACAAAAATTTGTAATAGTATCAAACTAAAATTTTAACAAATTATGTTTTGTAGAGAATGTATCTAAATTAAACCATCAAAATTCGTGTTCATTTCAGTCGAGAAAAAATAAGGTGAAAACATTTACACGATACGTGGCCTTAAGTGAATCCTAAGGACGGTACTTATAATTGAAGTTGGACCTGAAACACGAGTGTATTACTTATACTGGTGGAACACTGAGTGTGTGGATAATGTGTAAAGGTAAGTGTTACATGTGGGTTGATACGCCATCTTTAAAATTCCTAGTAAGCCGCATATTCATGGAGATAATGTCGAAATGAATATAGTAACCATGATTATTTCCGCAATATAATTTTATGTCAGCGACAGAAATACGTTGGGTTGTGGACATATCTTTGTTCCGTAATAAATTATCCAGACACTCATATTCCCATTTTAAATTATTATTTAATATTTGTAATAAACTGGTGTACCAGATTATACTTCAAATATGTGTACCGTCCTTACGATTCCCTTTAGACCTTCAGTTGCGAAGTTGTATTCTCCTTAAATTGTTGTGAATATCCCTCAGACGAATATTGTCAGTTTTAATTAGATGCTTCCTGTATATTTCTGCCATAGCCGTAAGTACAAGGTTTACAAAATAATTAGGAGAGGGAATGAGATATATACAACCCCCTACCAACCCTTTTCAAAGCTCAACTTTTTTCACAAATTTTTGATAAATTTTGCATTTTGATACTGAATAGCAAATTTATAGTAAAATATGTTCACCTTAAATTGTGCTTGAAAGAATATAGTAAAAGTAAATTGCTATAATTTTAACATGTTGATGAGTAAAACATAAAAACTGTAGATTTAAAATCTTCACTACAAAGTTCCCCTGGCCAAAGTAATGACTCTTACAAACACAGCTGTAGCCCTTAATGACAAGCCTGCTGGACATTTATGACTTAACTGGCTTTCAGAAAATCTAAATAATTCTGAATAAATATTAACCCTGTAACTCTTATTTAATGACTATTTTGCATTCGTATGAACTATTTGTTCAACTTATTTTAAATAAAATTTATTTTATAATTATTCCGCAGGCAATTGCCACTCGAATTCTGCAATACTATCGAAATACACAGAAGTACATAAGTTTCAATACAAAAATTTTCTGGTAAACTTCCTAACTGTAATGGAAGTTTTCAACCTATACACTGTACAGAAATAATACCACACATCAAGCTGCAAATAAAGGAAGTTTAGCTACTATACAAAGTTTGGATCTTACCTACGCATTTCACTCTTTCCTGAGCAAATTTAGGAAATCTACAATGTATGTCCAAGTGAAAAAATTACAGTTCCCGATTTCTCGCTAAACAGATAAATAATTATGGTAAATTTTCTAATAATATCATAGTGTGTTCCTTGGCACTTGTGCTCGAATTTTTTGCTGCATGACTTAGTATTCAGACTATAATTTTCCTTCCTAGTTGTCTTTCTGCCAAAGTACAGCAACTTAATTTCTTCATAATTTCCTTGGGTAGGTAAAACCTCTTGACTTGCATTAAAATAAACTCGTCTATCTTCTGCACAGGCAGGCGAAAACTTATTAATATTACATAAACAATTTTGCAACCTGTACATTTTTCTACATTAGGGTCTCAAAAACAAATCTTCGAGCACTTGCATACCGACTGCATTAGCCACATGAAGAGTTTCCTAATAGCAGAATATATGTTGTAAGTTAACTCTTGTAAATATCGCTTGCTTAAATAAAATTTTGCATATTAACTTTCTTCACATAAATTATAACCATGTATGCTTAGGTATCCCATTTTATTGCCTTAAATTTGTTTGCGAATGTACTCACAAAAAACGAAATTGAGTGAAAAAAGTTATTTTTCACAAGTTCTTTGTTACTAACAGCAAGCTCCCTTTGCCCAGATTGGAAAGAAGGGCTTGATACCGAGATGGAAGTTTGTCCATACAACATAATTATATGCGTGAAAATATATTGTACACTAGAAACTTAAAGCACATTAACTGAGGAGTTCTACTGTAAGTAGGCGTGTGTCTATGTCCTTCGTAAGAAGGTTGCGGAGCGCTTCGGGATGTTCTATTTAATATATAAAAAAATTTACTCAGGTCAAGACAGAGTGTTCTCAGCATCAATTTCTGCAATTCGTTATTGCCACTAAAAACACGCACGAACACAAACCTTCGCGCCATTAAGAAAACGAGCTTAATTTATCCAAACATTTAACTATTGGTGTGCCACTTAAGGAACGATAATATGACAGCGTGTCAATTAATGTAATGCTCAGTGTAATGATAGACAATGGTTTGTTTTGACCATCAGTAAAACAATTATTTGTTTCAAGTACAGTTTGAGCTGGGCCTTTCTTGAACAAGTGAAACGTAGGGCACTATAATGACTAAGTATACTTAATGACCAATAATCTATCATAAATAACCAGTAAATGACCCATAAAGATACATATTTCACACATAATGACATACAAATGACCCCCAAATGACCCATGATAAACTCATGACGCGTAATGGCCCATAAATTATTTTCAAAGACTCATAATTACACATATATTTAAGCGTTTGGTTAAAGGGGAAATTCTAAAACAATATTCAACCCGCTCACATCTGCAAATACGAGTGTATACATCCTTTCATGAATAAAATATTTAACCCTAGTTGCGACAGGAACAACTAAGACATATTTGAACTGATTACATTTATTAATATATTTACACACATGCGCATGAAAACCAATTAAGGTAGCGGAAAACAGGCCACTCATTACAGAAATAGGGGAAAAAAATTGCCTAGTAACAAACTTACAATAATACACTTCATGCCCCTTACATTGCTACATATTTATATTTCCGAATCGAATACCGAAGTGGAAAGAAACCTTAGTATTTTAAATTGTATTAATCTTGAACCGTCAGAGGAAACGACTATGATCACAAACCAAAAACCTGACAAAAAAAATTATACGTTTTGTCCCCATATATAATTTTTTTGTAATTTGCAGAGCACACGTCATAATGTCAGAGCTAAATACCGATACTACAATAGTGGCCAGTTTATTGCGTAACAGCAGAGACACACACGCACGTTGGTAATGTCTCATCCCACGCATGCCAGTGTTTCTCTTAGACATACTAACGATACGTTTTCGAAAAGTCAGAAGTAAGAGCTAAATCACCCATTATCGGTGTTCACTTTTTTGACAATCTTTACGCTCCTTCATCATGCACAGAAAGAGTTCTAATGCTTGCTAGCATACTTGCGCTCTATTAGCACCTCTTGATGCCATAAAAAAGAAGCAAAATCTCGTATAATGCAAGTACATAAGAAATAGATTCACAAAATAATATTTAAAATACTCATTTTTACAAACATAAGGTTTGTTATCTATGAAAAATTTTAAAAAAATTTCTAACTGCAGGAGAGACAACTCAGGTCAGAAAGTCAACTTCAATCTGCGTAATTATGAAGATTTGGACATATCAGTTCAGCCTACCCATCGAAAACAACATCCCAGGTCCATTTTGCAACGATGACCTCTTCCACATGCAGTGGTTAGAGCTCTCGTTTCCAATCACGAATACACGTACATCATCCTTTCTTTTGTACACACATTTTCAACAGGAGGTTCACCTTAACACCAGCCCATTGTTCACTTGTCCTCTTCCCCCCAAACACAGCGAGACAAGTTCGATTCCTGGCAGTTTCGCTCCCAGTTTTTCTCCATTTCGTTACTAATAAACATTATGTCCTTAATTTGTTAGCTCGTCAAACAAAACTCAGCCGAATTAAACTGCCCGACAAAGACATAACAATTTACATTGAATTATATTCCCCATGACCCCTTTCTCATTCAATTTTTCATTCAAACAGACCCTTGCATTCGATTTTATAAATCACTGAAATAAATTATTTTAGTATAGTAGCAGGATAAGGTTTAATAAATTATAATTGCCCAACTAATAGCATATAAGTCTGTTAACATACTTTTTCCATGTTTTCAATCTTTGCATTTCTCTGATGTTTGCAGATGATGAATATTACAGAATGGCTTCAATCGATGTAACACCCTTCCTTAAGTTCACCGATGACTAAAGATATGTCTTTACTGTGCAAGGGAATCAAATATCTGAGTCTGTCAACAAGTTCATTGGGGTATTCAAGAAATATGTAGTCGGTGTTCTTGTCTTTATGTCACTGTTTTAGCATAGACGGAGACGAGATGTATGAAGGAAAAAAAAATCGCTACAGATTAACCGTCAACATTGTCTACATTATCGTATGCTGGCACTTTCCCTTTTACGCAACTCTCCTAGCTGGAACGAAATCGCAAATACTCTGAAGAAATTCAGGATAAATCACTCCGATAACCTGTTGGTTTTTGCGCAGTATTCACAACACACAGCGCGCAGCGTTGCTTCAATTGTGATTAGCAGAGGTATNCACTTCGATTGTGATTAGCGGGGGTATTGACGAGGGAGCATGTCATGAGAAAATATTATCACAATAAACTTGATATGTATTGACTCGGAAAATAACAGTTAAAATACTACTCTCATCGATAACAAGCACGATGGAAAAACATAACTTTAAATACTTACGAGCAAATCTAACATTAAAACCTTACTGCCGAGTATTATGGAGATCAAGTTCAGATTATGAATATATTATTGTAAATAAGCATCAACTCGCTTTTGAACCATGTCATTAGCGTGAGGCACATCCTCAGGTTGGTTAATAATGCCTTGCGTCCAAGGATAAAAACAAGGCCATGCCTACGAAAATAAAAGTTCTCAACATCTCAACTCAGTCCTTCACCAGAGATAAAGTAATATTTCATTTCATTAAAATGACGGCAGCAATAAATGCCAGCACTATTCCCTATTTATAAATATTTACAAACTTTTCTATGACAACTGTGATAATCACCATCCCAGAGAACCATGAAAAGGGGCGGTGGATATCAGGCACTCTTTCTATAATGATTGTTTGGCACCGACACAGGACCGGACACGCTTAATATTTCACACCATTCTCTCAACAACACTTCCATAGATACTAGAGTGCACGCCTCCCATCAAAGGCGAGCTAGGTTCATTTCCCGTCAGGGGTCGCACCTGCATTTTCGCTCATGTGGGAAACGTGATTGATGCCGTTGCCAACAGTAACACCCGCGATGGACTTGGCGTTGTCCGTCAGATTTTTTCGGGACACATCACCTTCTTTACCGACGTAAACGTCCTCAACCATTACAGCTGCTAAACTCTCTCTCTCAACTTAAAGCACTCTGTTTCGTCGGAAACAAATATACTTGTGCAGGTGTGTGCGCGCCCAAAACGATATTTTCGCGCCTTAACAAAATCGCTTTATACCAATGTTCATCAACGGAGATCAGTGACAAAGAGTAACCGAAGTGTGAAAATACTTTAATTTTTTAAAGTTAGCTGTTGGAAACACAATCAAATCCACAGATTTTACAGAGAAAAATATCGAGGTTCTAGGAATTTGTCGCCTGAGAATAAGTCAGCTCATCACTCAGAATGGAAGAGCGGTCGTCTGACTTTTTCGAACATGATTGTTTTGTTTTGTCTAGCAGAGTTTTAATAGTGCAGATAGAATTATATAGCATAAACTTAATCTTTGTAAAAACGAAGGAACTCATAAATAAATATTCCATGTTATGTGATGCTCCATGACTACAAGATTGCGCTACACATATTTAAGATTATGTTAACGTAAAATAAACTTAAATTACATAATTATAGTTACGTATGATAACAATAATAAACGTACCTTTTCCAAATTCTTTTCACTCGTTCTGGATTTTGCCTCAAATTTCACTTGCAGATCATCACACTACAAAAATATACAACAGAAAACCACCTACGTAAATTATTTCGAAAATTAACCCTTTAAGTTGCAATATATTTTGATACTTTTTTATTTTGCAGATGAACAGAAAACTTGCAAATACATTTAATAACATTAATTGTATTGCTAATTTCTATAAATGGAATATATATTAAATTGAAGGGTTATACAGCGAAGACTTATTCTTTTGGTGAAGTATTTGATGTTTTAAATAACAAAGGATCTGAATTTGTGTGTCAGGTAACGTATGGTGAGGAATTATGTTACACAAATTTAGTTCAGTACACGATTGGCAGTTAAAACAGCAGACGAATGGTATTTCAAGTAGACATACAAATGAAGGTATTAAAGTGGAATGTACAGGGCCGAAAACTGAAACACTGGTATTGATATTTTATACTTCATTTCCTCATGTGTTGCTGTTTAGTTCTCTTTTACTAGCACTTGTGTAGCGGTTGTTACCGTCCGGAACTCATAAGGAGTACAGCTTCATGGTCTAACACTTCTTGCAGAATATATCTTCACTCGCTGGTCACCTCAGATAAACCAAATTGAATCTCGTTTCGAAGCGAGCCAAAAAGCAGATGAGAAAACATCGGCAGTTTTTATTTACAGTTTACATGAATCAGGACATGCAGAAAAATACACTAATTTAGCATGACACAACATATTTCTGACAGATGAAAAAATAATTTTTAAAATTTTTAATCGATAAGTGTGGAATAAGATATTTATATAAATCTGATATGTGATATTTATATAGAAAATGTTTAAAAGGCAACAAAATTTTCACAAATATAATTNATATTTATATAAATCTGATATGTGATATTTATATAGAAAATGTTTAAAAGGCAACAAAATTTTCACAAATATAATTTTGTACTGTTGTGGAATGAAATATTAGGAACTTAGATGGAGCCGTAGAAACTAAATGATAATGCACACCATAACTTTTATAGTTACAAACGATTCAAACGGATATTACGGTAATATAACCCAAACAACTTTTGTCAAATGTAAGACTCTAAAAATTGTTTGTACTATTAAAAGGAAAATATTTGGAAACCCAGTTACCAGGAAATTCCTTTTTAAAGCTACCAGCAGTTTTCTTGTGAAATCTGCAAATCATAAATTAGTAATATTACAAATTCTATATTTGTATTACCTATAAATAACATTATTGAGGACTGTACACTATTTTGTTTTTGTAGAAAGTAAATGTATTAAATTATTTACCGCGAATAATAAAAAAATACATTCAACATTGAATTTATAAAAAAAAAATTTTCCAGAACATTGACTAGAACCCACACCCCTTGCCAAACTCATCCAAAACATTAACCACAAGACCAACATAACTTGCATCTGTAGGATTTATTTATTAGTAAATATACCAGCAAATATGTTCTTAATGTTAACCAAAAATTACCGTTTATATCGCAGTTATGCATCTCTATTTATACCTACTTTTGCAAATATGGAAGTTATTTAATTAAAAATAATACATTTTGTTACGATTACTTCACAAGAAGCGTGGCCGGGTAAGGCAGGAATGCGGCCAAGTTCTATAACTAAAACAATGTTCACAAACAACGGCGACTCTAATGCAACAACTAAGAATGCAGGAATCTGCAGAAGTATGTAAAATACCAGGGTCTGCAATAAAATCCAACGGCAGTAACTCCCTCCAGGGTAAAAGGCAGACCCAATAGGAATCAAGAATATCGGAGAAGGAGGTTGTGAAGAAGAAGTGTGGTGGAGACGGCGGCTAAGGGCCGGGGTGTCAGTCGGCGTCGGTCCTCCCTGAACGGCGTCTCCGAGCGGCGATTGGTGGTAAGTCTGTTACACTAGGGTGAGAGAGCGAGCCCGGAGTCCCTTATACCCTTGTCCACCCATAACAGATTGTCCTTTACACCTACCTCGATCCCTAGTCCCACTAACCACATCACGCTGTAGTTATTGCAAGTTGGATCCATTATGTTCCTCATTAATTAATTATTTGTACATAATTAATTATTCTCCGACTTCCTTTCATGAACTTTATGAACCATGTTCTCTTAAGGAAGTATAACAATTTACTGTATTTAATTTTAAGAGTTTCCTTGAGNATGAACTTTATGAACCATGTTCTCTTAAGGAAGTATAACAATTTACTGTATTTAATTTTAAGAGTTTCCTTGAGCTAGGAAACATTAACAGTAGGTGAGTAATACGGCCACGATTGATTGAAATCGTCGTTTATTAAAACTATTTGAGCCATTTTAGGCGTTTAAAGTTATTTAAATTTAAAATATATATTTATTTATTGGCACCCAACTTTACTATACATCACCCATAGTTTTCACACAAACACCTGTATACGGTTTTACGTTATTGAGTATCCGCCGTTATGCTGAAGCTCGGGAATACGGTCAATATTCTACAAACATTTTTTGACGTCTATTACAAGCACAGACCTTGTAATTTTACAAACGAGAAGTTTTACAAGAGTAATTCTTGTGTTGTTACAAGCATTTTCAAAAATTACAAATTCTTTCTTAGCAAAAATTACAAAAATTATTTAAACTGTATAACAGATTGTATCACAACATTTGTGTTTTATATACCATCTCTCTAGACAACTGCGCCAGTTGAAAAAAAGTAGGATGGATACATATTAAGAGTAGCAATCAAGAAGTATAGGTCCCCGCCATCTTGGACTTACCCATTTTTTCTGTAAGTTTAATTTAAATTAGTTTAACGATTTTATCGGCATGGTCCAGCATATTGCTTCTTTAATTTTATCGTATTGTTACATCTATATTACCGATATTGAGTTTCTTAATTTATAACTGTCCGGAAGACGTTATTTTTCTTTGCCTGCAATCCCACATGTTACGGAAACCAAGTAATAGCGTCTTTAGAAAATGTACGAAGCTGTGCGCAATATCCTATTGATCTATAAACCTAATAAAAATCTTGTAATGCAGATAACTGAGAAAATTCCCTTTATCCAGATGTCGGGTACTTTTCCGCTTTAAATTATATTATTCACGATTTTCAGGACAGGTATTCTATTATATTTTCGGGAGACATGAAACATATCATTATCTTTAAGAAGAGTCTCCGCCTCCCGGGCACTGTTGACCAGGTGTATAACATACCTTATCCACGTTACGCTCGTTTTCCAAAATCTTATCGTCCAGAAGTCTTTGCAGGTCGCCAACCTGCAAATGTTAAACAGGAAGTACATCTTAACTAATATGTTATAACTTGCCTATTGCTATTGATAAAAATGAATTATATTTATGTTTAAACTTTCATGTGTTTCGTTGGAACCGGTTGAAAGCTTTTTAAAGCGGCCAAACTATTTTTGCACATAATAATATCGCCTTTGGTAGCAGAGATCGCCGAGGGAATTTTAACGCCATTTAATTCTTCACAGCTGCACAGATGTCTTGATAAAATAGTTCAGCCTGTCTGTTTATCCTCAGGAGTAAATGCAGCAAATACTGCCCACCATAACGTGTTATATTTCCGGTTGAATTAACATAACGTTATTAATAATAACAAAACATAATTTGGTCTGAACGTAACAAGACATAAGCCTTGAAACTACCAGAGTACGAACCATACAGCAAATATGGGTCAATATAACAGTGCCAAGCCTTATTTTACTACGAACACTTGGCATTTAAAACTATTGTTCTTACTAATTACATTTACAAATGGTTTAAATCATGAAAATTCAATTTATAGCATTTGTGGAAAAGTTGTTATACTAGTAAAAACATTATAATTTCCAAGTCCCACTATCACAGTTTCTTTTAAAATACATTTATTGCATTGCTTTCTTTTCTAATTGAGTATATAAATAGTAAAATGTAAAAGTAAAAGAGAAACTTCTTGACTGTCATAAATTAATTATTATATTACGTAGTAATATCAAGCCATTGCTATCAAATTTGGCGAAGAAGTTGTACCATCATAGGCCATACTAATTTATTTGTTTACGGTAGGCCGGACAGCCATTATGAAAATGGATACCACATAAATATTTTAGCTAAGTATGTTTTATCAACGGAAGATATGTATACTTTCATAAATTAATTTTATATGATGACGGTATATATTATAATTTTCTCAAATAGAGCATCTTGTTTAGAAAATGTTGAACGATAGAAATAAAAAAAGGGTGTTATTATGCCAAATTTCAGGAATAAGTCAACCTCTTTCTACCAAAATATTTGCGCAATTAGCGCTACAGTAGGCCATGCAAACTTATATGTTTCAAATGGCTCAGGTTAAAAAAGATGGTCCTGTAAATATTTATCTTTATTAAACCTTATAATTTATATCTTTATATTGATAACGCCTAATTAATGCTCCGAATCCTTCCTCCGCAATACAGTTGATTGCACGCTAGATTATGGGACGAGGTTTTCTGGTTTCTATTACTAGGTAAGGTACGTATGTATTTGTAGATGTCTCACTACTGCTGCATTCGATTTCTAAAGATATTGCTGTCAATGATACGTTAAGGCCTACTTACCACCTAAGCTTTCAAGAACTTCGTTAAAAATTATTTGCGTCCATGTAGAGGGAAATAGGCTGATTAGTAATATCAGTAAAATAATGATTTTAAGTAAATAAAATAAAATTATCATACTTTTGTTATGTCTCCAATCTTTTCCTTCAGGGATTCGATTTTTCCATCGTGCTGATTTATTCGTTCCTCAACTCGCAAAACCTGTCACATAAAATATATTACAAAAAGGTATTACTTTCAAAGTATTTACATAATTGAATTACATTTTTATTAACTGGTGGACAAGAGAAGCTGGTGTCAGAATGGATAAATGATAGTATCAATTGAAATGTAACATTAGACAGTTAATACACTGAAGAGCCAAAAAAACTGGTACACCTGCCTAATATCGTGTAGGCCCCCCCTTCCCCCCCACTCACTATTACGAGTGCGCAGAAGTGCCGAAAGACGACGTGGCATGGCCTCGACTTATGTCTGAAGGTATGCAGGAGGCAATTCACACAATGAATCCTGCAGGGCAGTCCACAAATCCAATCTGCGCCAATTTGAGAAAGGGTTGCATGTCTGTCACGTTTAATGATTCTCGTAAGTCGTCGTTTGTCCCGTTTTTCACGATCTTTTTCCGGCCGCAGCGATGTCGAAGATGTGATGTTTTACCGGATTCCCGATATTCATGTTACACTCGTGAAATGGTCGCACGCGAACATCCAAATATCGCTACCTCGGAGATGCTATGTCCCATCTATCGTGCGCCGACTATAACACCACGGTCAAACTCACTTAAATCTTGATAACACGCTATTGTAGCTGTATTTATTGATCCAGCTTCCGACCGCATCGCGTTACTCTGATTGTTTCTATACCTCTGTTATTTGCATACGCACGCCTATGCCAGTTTTTTTGGCTCTTCAGTGTATATCAAGCCAGTGAGGTACATTATAATTATAAGGTTTTATTACCATCTCATTTATAAACCGACTTCAACAAAGGGCGTACGTTTTAAATCTTTTAATTTTATTATTAAAGGATATAAATGAAATAAGGAAGGTCAATTATTTATAGGTCTCTACGAGCTCAAATCATTAAATTGAGCAATTGAACACCAAAAATTGCATATATATAAAATAGCAAAACTTTCAGTTGACGACACTACAGTAAATGTATGCAAGTTCACAGCCAAACGTGAGAATTATTTCTAAAGTTCATAATATACATGTATTTAGTTTACTGTAGCTTGTAAGTACATAAGAGTGAAATTGTTTATAGTTGCACGTATTTGAGAATGATCCTGTGGACACTATTCTTACACTCTCTCCTTCTCTTTCCCTATTGGCAGCATCTACGTTTGTTGGTTATACACTCACTGTAGCTGTGAGCGTGTGCAGGTCTGTCAAGGCGTCACTGCTCTGTCTCTGCTGGCATACACCTTCTTGCACTGTGTCGCCGAAGCATTTAAGGGCTTGGATAACTTGTCTCATGGCGATGATGAGGACAGTCGCCGTATGATCCAGCTGTAATCAGAGCACAAGAATGTTTAAATACCAACTCATGCTTACTATCCTAGCCACATACATACTGGTGGCGCCAGTCTACTTGCACCACCATCAACACTTTCCTAACATATCGGCATTTGGTTAAAGTGAGGTTCATTGGAATATTCTGTTTTTTCTGGGTTGATTTTTCTTTTAAATTCTGTTCAAAATTAAAGATTGCAGTAAGTCTTAATTAAAAAAAAAACAGCGCACAAATATTCGTTACCAACAATTAATAAAAAAAATTTGGAAGCCATTTTGCTATATACATTATAATCAATAAGTAATTATCATCTGTATAGACGGTAAAACCTACCGCAAATTGTTTTTATCAATGTATCGTTATTGCGAAGAGCAATACTGAAGTGGTGTATGTGATGGCTATTTGATGCGGCAGACATAACGTAACAGAGAATTGTTTTGTAAAATGCTTATTAACGTCCCCCACTGTTATGCCTGAAGTCTTATCAGGATTCGGCTTACAAACTAGCCAATAACCTAAATGCAACTAACAACCACTTCTTACCTAGGAATCGAACCCAGAACCTCCCGCACCACGGTAGACCGGTGGCTCACCAACCGACTGCGCCACGGGAGGTCAGCCACAGCCGAGAAGGAGGCATTAGGTTACAATGTGGGAATTCCTTACTGAGCTAGAGACTCTCCAAGGATCAGGAGTATCAGACCTAGTATGACTGTGTGGAAGATAATACATTGTTGTAACACAGAGTCCTATACAAGGCAATTGTGTTCCCCACTGCTCCTATGCATGCAACGATTTTCAAGACTGACGAATCTATCGTGACAACGCAGGTGTTCAGTTGCGATAAAATATATAGTATTNACGATTTTCAAGACTGACGAATCTATGGTGATAACGCAGGTGTTCAGTTGCGATATTATATGAAGTACTTACTGAAATATAGTTATTGCCAGAGTTTTGGCGTTGCAAAGAGTAACGCAGCAGAGCCAACATGAAGTGCGTGAGTTATTCAGCAGAGTATGCGTATGTACACTATACTGAGTGAGTACACTCCGCACTGCATATGTGAATGCAGCTAGTTTCAGTAGCAGCACATGTACCATAATGATAAGAATGTTTCGTTTCCGATTAAACCTGGATAACAAACTAGTTACGGTACTATTCGCTGCACACTTGTGCGCATGGAATCATCATCAGTATCAACATGACCTATTCACAGGCGAGCTAAAATTTTAACTCTAACAAATAAAGATTCTGTCCGTGTATCAAGAGCGTCACAGCTGTAAAACGATGTAGCTATTGATAAGTCGCCTTTACTGATGTTTGTGCCGCAGTGTATCAGAATGTTAGGAGCCGCAGAACCAGCGGTAAAGTGCAATTGTCACATTATTAGAAGATATTTCTGATCACTAGTTTCTCAGGCCCCCTTCCTTGTTATCGTTTCATAGAAAGGCTCGGGATCCGCAGATTCATGACCAAGCTACAGCAGTTGTAGATATGTGGCGTGCTTACCGAGGCTTCGCCCTCTGTACTGAGTCCTGGTGTTACAGCGGACATCAGCAGCAGCAAGGCCAGCATGGATATGCTACTGGCGGCCATGGCAGATTCTCTCCTGTCAACAAGTACATTCTCTCACAACAACTAGCTCAGTCACACACTTTCCAACTGTACACACATATTTATATGATATATGCTAAGCAATTCTGCTGCCTCATTTTGTCTGATGAATGTTATAATGTAAAATTACGATATTACTGAGCTTATTTAAATTGATTTCATATTGGTGTACATATCTCAGTTTTCTTTATGGATATTTTTTTTGCAATGATATAGTAATGGGTTTAAAATTGCAAACTTTACAGGAAATTCGTGAAGTATCAAGAGTTCTTCCATATGTAAAGATGCAGATAACCACACGATTACAGGCNATGTAAAGATACAGATAACCACACGATTATAGACTAAGTGGGTGCTGCAGAACCAGAACCACAGAAACTAATTAATTTTAGACCTGAACCCCAATAACGCTCTACAATTTACATATATAAGTAAATAACTAGTTTCGATTTAGTTAATTGGTACCGATATCCCGATCTTTCTGTACATACATTAAGTATAAGAATGAACCAGAATTGTTATAATCGATTTCTAAAATTTTCATATTAGCCTATTGCAATTCATGCAAATATTTCTAAATAATTTTTGAGCAAATGTGCTTTTAGTGACAACATTTACTAATATTCCGAAGGTTATATTATATATATACACTTAAGAGACNTATATACACTGAAGAGACAAAAAAACTGGTATAGGCGTGTGTATGCAAATAACAGAGGTATGGAACCAATCAGAGTAACGCGATGCGGTCGGCAGCTAGATCAGTTGCTACAATGGCAGGTTATCAAGATTTAAGTGAGTTTGAACGTGGTGTTATAGTCGGCGCATGAGAGATGGGACAAAGCATCTCTGAGGTAGCGATAACATATGGATGTTCGCGTACGACCATTTCACGAGTGTACTGTGAATATCGGGAATCGGGTAAAACATCACACCTTCGACATCGCTACGGCCGAAAAATTATCGTGAAAGAACGGGACAAGCGAAGAGTGACGGCAATCGTTAAACGTGACAAACGTGCAACCCTTTCTCAAATTGGCGCATATTGGATTTTTGGACCGTCCTGCAGGATTCATTGTGTGAATTGCCTCCTGCATACCTTCAGACATTAGTCGAGTCCATGCCACGTCGTCTTGCACCACTTCTGCGTGCTCGGGTGGCCCTACACGATATTAGGGAGGTGTACCAGTTTTTTTGGCTGTTCAGTGTATATTTATATATACATATATATAGAGTTATAGAGATACAGATCCTTACTGCTGTACACACTAACTGACTGTTACAATTGTAATCAATGACATTTATGTGTTCTCTAAACAATGTAACTACTTTTCCTATGTGTCGCGCGCAGTGCTCCAGCGATTCTTGCCACCAAGTGTGCAGCTGAGCCCGGCCATAGTTGTAGCTGGAACTAAGTGAATCAGTGTTATTTAATTAAACTCACTGAGTACAGGGTTTTCACAGCAAAGGTTATCCATATATTTGAAGCAAGCAATCCCAGGAAAAAAACACTTTTGTGGAGCCCAAACAAATTGGTTATGGTAACCAAAATATTATCGTCTCATTGTAGACAACACAAAACTATTTCTGGCACCAATAAATTGTTTTCACAATTTCAATATTTTGTGGTAACCACAAAGACCTTTTGTGGTCAGCAATAAATTAATTGTGTTGGTAGGCAATACTGTGTGTATTAGTTATAGAAAACCTCTTATGACGTTATCGGCAATGCTGATTTGTAGGGTTTACAAAAATGTTTTGTAGGTTGTAGACTTTGGTAGTTGCTATGGTTTAATGTTTCTTCAACAGCAGACAAGGCCTTTATTGAGGAACCAGCGAGTGTTTGAAGTGGTTGTGGACAACCCTTGACATCATAAATAAAATCCGCCGGACCAGGATTCGACCCGTAGATATCTGGAATGCGAGTTTATATGGCATCGTGCCTAGACAGAAGGTGACCACTTACAATATGCTAGTGAGCATGAAAAGAATGTATAATGGATGTAGTTTTACAGTCGCTGCAAATTCTTGTACTTTCAATGACACGAATGCTGTTGCTGCCATCTAAATATCCGGCGGTAGCAAATTACTGTATATTCAAAAATCCACCATGTGTCATGATACAATGTGCTAGTAGAAATTTCTACAAGACCTGCTATCCGGACCTGCATGCAAGCAGGTATGGATGCAGTATTTGGTTGAGTAACCTGTCTTACGATACAAGTAGAATATTCTCTACATGGTGTAAAGTTTGACCAACCAGAGAGTGGGTGGTGATAGGGCACAATTTGTGAAGACAGCTGTCGTATTGTTTATTTTATTTTGAGAACATTTTAAGGTCATTAAATAAGAGTGAAATTAATTGATAATAAACCTGTAAATATGGTTTATTCATAAAAAATGTTTTAATCGCTTAGAATATCCACATTTAACACAAACTGTTCCAACAATCTCAAAATAATCCACTCCGTGCATTAATGGATATACTATAATCTGGGAGTTAAATACACCCTATTTTAAAATTTGTAGAAATGAAATAAAAAATGGGATACTATGATGGATTTCACTTACAACTTACGTTATATCCGTTAATTTATTGAGTGCCGTTTTTTTGTGTTAACTGGGACAGTTTGTGTTAAACACGGATATATACCAGAATTGAAAATGTTTTGGGGTTATATGATTAAACACCACTTTCATCCATTTTTCTATTGACTTCACAGATTTCAATGGCCTTATAATTTTTCTCAAAAGGAAATAATTTATATTAAAACTGTATTCACTAAGAGCGCCCTATCACCGCCCACTCTCTGGTTGGCTAAACTTCCTATCACGTAGAGAACATTCCACTAGAAATTGCACACTGCTTATTAACCCAACCTTTATGTAAATGGCCAGAGTCTGCTAATTCTTCTATAAAACAATACATACGAGCGGCTATGCAGCTTCCATAAAGTCTTCCAAGGAAACTTCCATCGTGAAACACATCTTTACATAGACCGAATTGTTTGAATCGTAATTAATTATATTTTTCTTTAAAAATATGTAGTTTTTAAAATTATTTCTGTTTAAACGACGATGAAGAATCATCCAAAAATTAAAATTTAAGTTCTTTTAAGAATATTGTAAAGAAGTTTTACTGTTGTTGAGTGTGGATTATTTCATTACTTTTACATAACTTTATGCATATATGAAATATTCTTTGGGAATATTTTAGAAGATGATGACAGATAAATAGAAAATATTTCTTTTGCCTAAATAAAAAAACCGCAATATAATATGTGGTACAAATTTCACATAAATTTTCCGATCTACATACATTTCCTTCAACAAATCACACAGTAGGGTATTTATTTAACTCATATATTATAGAGTTTCCATTTCAAAATAGATGGATTTTCATTCCATACCATGCAATTAAAATATTATTTAGAAATACTGGTGCTGAACATTAACTATCAAGTCAAATATTTTAATTATATTAAAACTAGTAATATTCATCTTCTAAAACGGGTATTCCGATTTATTAAATAAAAAATACATAGTTTCTAAAATTGCTTTCGTAAAGGTTTATTTAATAATAATTTATTATATAGTAAATTGTCAAATTGGCAGAACGTTCAGTTGATAAGGATTAGGCTGATAAAGAAAACATCATTATTCTAACTATTCAAATTACGAATTTTTTGTGGAATAAAAAGTAATTACTGCAGTATAAATAAAATGTTTTGTGGAATAAANCAATATAATATGTGGTACAAATTTCACATAAATTTTCCGATCTACATACATTTCCTTCAACAAATCACACAGTAGAGTATTTATTTAACTCATATATTATAGAGTTTCCATTTCCAAGATAGATGGATTTTCATTCCATACCATGCAATTAAAATATTATTTAGAAATACTGGTGCTGAACATTAACTATCAAGTCAAATATTTTAATTATATTAAAACTAGTAATATTCATCTTCTAAAACGGGTATTCCGATTTATTAAATAAAACAATACATAGTTTCTAAAATTGCTTTCGTAAAGGTTTATTTAATAATAATTTATTATATAGTAAATTGTCAAATTGGCAGAACGTTCAGTTGCAAAGGATTAGGCTGATAAAGAAAACATCATTATTCAAACTATTCAAATTACGAATTTTTTGTGGAATAAAAAGTAATTACTGCAGTATAAATAAAATGTTTTGTGGAATAAAAATAATTACTACAGTATAAATAACATATATATTATTTTGTAATATACTAAACGTCTACAGATTTAATAACTTGCCGTTTTAAGAAAATTTATTTTTCTGAAAGATTATTCAAATGTATTTTAATATAAAAAACTATTTAGTAATGCGAAGTTCGATACGCCTAATTAATGTTTTGTTATGTTTCACTTAACTGGAAGTTATGATGCTCATCAGTAAGTACCTAACAGAAAACAGATTGTTTATAACAAATTATGTGGGATTTGGATTCTGAAGCAGGTTGTTATTATAAAATGTATTTATGTTATCGTGATATTAGACATTCGCCTTATACAACATTCTGTGTGCTCTGACGTCAGTCTCCCTCCGAGCTCTGGTCCCACTACGACGATACACATTGTCTTCCTGGGAACACTGTCGCTAAATGTATCAGACGGTTGTTACATCACGTGCCCTTCTTACACAATTTAACGCCTTGTTCGTTCTCCAGACTCAGTAACAGACAAAACACTCACTACGCGCTGCCGCGACAACGTCTGGAGTGACGGGTTCACGTGCTGGTTTTCTGCCTATATTATGTACGTGATCCTTGCAATTGGCCAGACATGATGATCAAGTGTATAAGAGGCCTATGTATAACAGCAATGCATGTTTCATATTACTGCATTCACGCCTGCATGGTGCGATATTTTCCCCGTCAGAAAACGTAGCCTTTATAATATCGTATTTATATATGATAACTATTATAGTAACATATTAACAAAATTTTAAAATGATGCTTCCAGTAGTTTAGTTAAAGCTGAAACTTGTCCTACTGCGCCTCCGATATAACCACATAAGTACGTCAAGAGCGATCTGAAATCTGCTAACGTCAAAGGTCGTCATGATTACTATATAATGGAAGCGCAGTAATGATGCGATGCTTGACATTATGACCTCCAGTCATATGATGTTAGTTTGCTGCAATGAAATATTCAGAGTAGTAACACACGAATATCCTGCATTATTGAAAAGTTTTCACACCAATATTTTGCCGCCATATCGTAGTCAGCTATGCAACTATAGCTGCTGTGTATGAATTTCGTAAATAAAATTAACAGATAACATAAATAAGGAATGAAAGAAAAATTAATGTTATAAGTGCGTGCGTGATATTGTGATATAGAATATGCACACAAACATATAGCTAACTTGATATATTTTACATATTTTATTATTATGTTGCACTGCTCTATTGATGTAAAGTATTTTCACGTGTAAATCACTTAGAGAAAAATAAATTTGTAATTTGATTTAAATATAAAATTTTAAACAGTTAAAATACGCGACTTTTCAAGTCTTCCATATGCTTACAATTTAAAAACAATCTGTGTTAAAACAGTCTGTTTGTAAACAACTTTCAAACGTCCATTGTATCCGTGCGGTCTACAGACTTACAAACTTCAGGATATTTCCAGACTTCACAGCAGTATATAGTATTAGGACCACCTATAATGTTCATGCGATCCACAGTATTTATGAAACCACAGTATTTGTGTAATCCACAATATTCGAACAGTCAATTTTGTTCGGACAGTCTCTAGTATTCAGCATTTTGCTTTGTCTGGACAGTCTAGGTTCTTCATACGCTTTGTAAAAATTACACAATGAACAAGCATATGAAAACCTCCCTTGGTTTCGACACTTGTGACAACTCACACTACGCAAATACAGTTTTTTGCAAATCGTCTAACGTCAGTCCACTTAGCAGTGATTCACAACTTGTTTCGCAATAATACGTTTATGATTTNCATGGTGCGATATTTTCCCCGTCAGAAAACGTAGCCTTTATAATATCGTATTTATATATGATAACTATTATAGTAGCATATTAACAGAATTTTAAAATGATGCTTCCAGTAGTTTAGTTAACGCTGAAACTTGTCCTACTGCGCCTCTGATGTAACCACATAAGTACGTCAAGTGCGATCTGAACTCTGCTAACGTCAAAGGTCGTCATGATTACTATATAATGGAAGCGCAGTAATGATGCGATGCGTGACATTATAACCTCCAGTCATACGATGTTAGTTTGCTGCAATGAAATATTCAGAGTAGTAACACACGAATATCCTTCATTATTGAAAAGTTTTCACACCAATATTTTGCCGCCATATCGTAGTCAGCTATGCAACTATAGCTGATGTGTATGAATTTCGTAAATAAAATTAACAGATAACATAAATAAGGAATTAAAGAAAAATAAATGTTATAAGTGCGTGCGTGATATTGTGATATAGAATATTCACACAAACATATAGCTAACTTGATATATTTTACATATTTTATTATTATGTTGCACTGCTTTATTGATGTAAAGTATTTTCACGTGTAAATCACTTAGAGAAAAATAAATTTGTAATTTGATTTAAATATAAAATTTTAAACAGTTAAAATACGCGACTTTTCAAGTCTTCCATATGCTTACAATTTAAAAACAATCTGTGTTAAAACAGTCTGTTTGTAAACAACTTTCAAACGTCCATTGTATCCGTGCGGTCTACAGTCTTACAAACTTCAGGATATTTCCAGACTTCACAGCAGTATATAGTATTAGGACCACCTATAATGTTCATGCGATCCACAGTATTTATGAAATCACAGTATTTGTGTAATCCACAATATTCGAACAGTCAATTTTGTTCGGACAGTCTCTAGTATTCAGAATTTTGCTTTGTCTGGACAGTCTAGGTTCTTCATACGCTTTGCAAAAATTCCACAATGTACAAGCATATGAAAACGTCCCTTTGCTTCGACACTTGTGACAACTCCCACTACGCAAATACAATTTTTTGCAAATCGTCTAACGTCAGTCCACTTAGCAGTGATTCACAACTTGTTTCGCAATAAAACGTTTATGATTTNTTTTTTGCAAATCGTCTAACGTCAGTCCACTTAGCAGTGATTCACAACTTGTTTCGCAATAAAACGTTTATGATTTTTGTGGCGGAATACAAAAATACACTGAGTGACAAGGAAAGCGAAGTACGTAGATGGAATGGTGTAAATATACTTGAATTCTACGCATGAATACCCTCGCTGAATGCATAAATATTTATTGAGATGCAATCATCTGTAATATTTATGATGTAGATATAAATATACGGCTTATGACCAAAAATCAGAAAGTAAAAAGATTTTAACGACAAACGTCAGAAACTACTAGTTGTTAAAGGAAGCGAATTTTGACAGTGTTTCTAAAATATGATAAGCAAACTCGGAAACTATATCTGCTAATGCCATCCGCCATTAGTAACAATATACGCAGCTGATACATTAATAACTTAGCTCTAAATATATTTCCCTGAGTATTTAGTGAATTTTCAATACATAATATTTATCACTATAATTTGTTGTAACTTTGACTTTCTGTTTCCAAGAAAACAGCCTCGACGCCTTTCCACACAGGCGTTTTTGTATGAAATATGCGTTTGTTATATTAACGTTCTTTTTTCGACTGCACTGAGGATTAAGAATTGTGAGTGATGTACATGTGTATCGCAGCATAGGAAAAAAGATTTATTGATTTCGTATTGCCATTTCATCAACAAATATTATGACGCTGATATTTATCTAGGGTAACAAGTAGCTTTTTATGCCGTTATAGGGTGTTTATTCCTGTTGTAGACTAGGGCCTCGATATGTTGTTTGATCATCATTAGGATGTCTGTAACAACAAAAGCGTTAACCTAAAATAATATACATATTCTATGACATTGTCTATCAAGTGATTCTAAACTAAATCGTCATTGCGGCACAAAGAGCAACGAATGGCAAACATACGAATTATTTCACGTCTGTCAGCTTGTCTNAAACTAAATCGTCATTGCGGCACAAAGAGCAACGAATGGCAAACATACGAATTATTTCACGTCTGTCAGCTTGTCTGGGGTAACGATTTATATTATCTGTTACGACATATACTACAGTAAAGGCCAAAAAATTCCATTTAATCTTACTTCCTACAGTGTCATGCTCGAGGTTGAGCAATGTTCCGTCATTATTTTATGTTAGTTCATGCTTTTACGTAATATTATATTTTAAGTTTCTTGAGAAAGCTANTATTTTATGTTAGTTCATGCTTTTACGTAATATTATATTTTAAGTTTCTTGAGAAAGCAAACTTAACTGCACTGAACTTAATTCTTAACTTTCACTTTCAATTTAGTTTCAAATTCTAGTTTATTTTTCAGATTGGAGGGAAGTAATTCTTTTGACGCGTCCATTTTAAAACGAAGTTGTTAGATGTAACAATTGTTGATATCATACACTTATCTCTAATTATTTACTTGTATTTAAGTGATTAGAATATAAAATGTCAAATAAATAGTTTACATAAATATCTAGAAAATAAATTTTGTTTTTTATTAGTAAATTTTTATTTAACTTAAGTGATGTACTCGGAAATGTTTTGGTCAAAAGTGGTCTCTATAGACGGATAAAAATTTGCCACAAACCCAATTCACTCACGTTTACTAAAGAACGGTTCCATTATATGACTTCACTACAAACTGGTTTTGAGGTTTATGTGTTTAATATTTATTAAATAATATATTCAGTCTTTAAATGAAACTTCCTTGGATATATATTATGATCTAATGCATATTTTCGGAGTGATTACAAATCATATCATTTAGAACACCATTAAACTCCTATTGCTTATCAACTTTATCTAAGGACAAAAAACGTTGAAGTTTTGCTGAACTCATAAAAGTAATATTTGTTTGTAATCGGTATAATGAACGCACATGCGACACAATCACGCACAAACATGTATAAACACAAACGAAGGAAGGACAATTATCGTCAAATCAGTTCATCGACACCCAGAGGGAATGCCCACTCCCTTAGTTTCTGTTTGAAACTAAATCCAATTACTTAGAAGAAATTGTGGAATAGTTATCTAGCACTTAGTTCTTAGAACCACGCAGTAGATAGGAAGTAAGTAAATTTCATTGAAGCCTTTTTATTCAGACGGTTTGTCAGTATTGCTGACAACTGAGACAATTCAGTACCGACAGTCTAGATGCGTTCTTTCTCCCCTTGTCCGGGTAGATAGAAAGTTCGGGGACTAAACAGGAGTCGCTGGTTCGATTCCTTTCTAGTAAACTAATTTGCAAAACAAGGAACAAAATGTTTATCGTAAGCAAGTTCGTATGTATGTTAGCAAGTCGTTATTTCTGGAACTCGCATGAAAGCATCCCGCCATGTAAGCACCAATCTTATGTTTGGTAGTTCGCTATATGTATTGTTATTAAGTTTTATAATTTTATTTCATTTCATGTTTTTTTAAACAAGCACAACTAAACTTGTTAATATCATTCTGAAGCAATGCACTTTCATTGGAGACACACAAATTGTACGACTTATATACTTAAGCAGCTGACTAGAATACACAGCTCTCTCTCTATATATATATTTACATATACATATATAAACTCTGAAGACGCAATCGTTTCAGTACTGCCTGCTTCTACTTTGAAAGGCCTTCGCGTGGTTTTTTTTTATAGCTTGGATCAAGATTTCTTTCCTTTCACAAACGGAACAACCACACAGGACGTGTCTAAAATATTTGTATTTCAGTCATATTACTAAAACAAAATAATAAGTGCTAGAAGTTTGTGCCCCCCCCCCCTAACCCAGCCAATTAAAAGCTAAACTCACCAATCCAACCACCTATTAGCATGCGATATCTACAAGTCTCGAAGAATTAATGAGATCAAATACAACATATTAGAATATAACGGTTTCTACAAGTATCTCACTTACCTTGCGAGGAAAATGCGGTTCTAAAACATCAGCCACGCACTAGCGATAGACTCAAAGTTCTACTGCAAGATGTCAGCGAGCTGCGATGCTAGTTCTTATATAAGTAAGCGGGCAAGCTGGACTTTGTGCAGGCGAGAACGAGACAGCAGTCTTGTGTGCGTTTTTTCCTACATGATCACTGGCCACTCGTACTCCATATTTCAGTGTCGTAAATCGCGAATTCCAAGTCTATATTGCCGCTGATATTACGTTTTCAAAAATATGATGAAGTTAAGCTATAGAAATCACTGGTTTGTACTTAACTAACGGAAATTGACAAATGTGCAATCGCGTTTAGAATCTGAACTGCAGAAGAAAAGCTGCTGACACAGTTAACAGAAATGCCTCTCTTGCACGACAATATTACAGGCACAAACTTAACGGACGTGCAAAATAATGAATTATTACACTTTGCGGTGTAAAGTTTCTGATATTAATTTTTTTTCCAATGATTGTAGTTTAGTTTCATTGGTCCTAACGTGTGAATATAATATAATGCAAACTCAACATTTATATTAACATGAACACTATATCAAAATTTGATTAGTTACATAGGTACAGTTATCGTTCCTTCAATGCGGTTAATACGACTACAGTTATTTATTCAAGATGACGTGTTGAGTAAACAGTCTCATTAAAAATGATGAAATACATATTATTGTTAAAAGTGACATATTTAACAATAAACAATATAGTTAACAACTATAAGAAGTGTTTTTTTACATCTGTTACGGCGTCGGGAGGTGTTTAAATATGAGAAATGAGATAAAAAATGTATGTATGCTTATGACCTACACTGCAGAGCCAAAAAAACTCGTATAGGCGTGAGTATGCAAATAACAGATGTATGGAACCAATCAGAGTAACGCGACGCGGTCGGCAGGGCCTATATAAGAAAACAAGCCTCTGGCAAAATTGCTAGATCGGTTACTGCTGCTACAATGGCAGGTTATCAAGATTTAAGTGAGTTTGAACGTAGTGTTATAGTCGGCGCACGAGAGATGGGACGTAGCATCTCCGAGGTAACCATAACATTTTGATTTTCACTTACGACCATTTCACGAGCGTACCGTGAATATCGGGAATCCGGTAAAACATCAAATATTCGACATCGCTGCGGCCGGAAAAAGATCGTGAAAGAACGGGACAAACGACGACTGACGAGAATCATTAAACGTGACAGACGTGCAACCCTTTCTCAAATTGGCGCAGATTTCAATACTGGGGCATCAACAAGTGCCAGCGTGCGAACTCTTCAACGGACCATCATTGATATGGGCTTTCGGAGCCGAAGGCCCACTCGTGTACCGTTGTTGACTGCACGGCACAAAGCTTTACGCCTCGCCTGGGCACGCCAAAACAAGCCATTGGACTGTTGATGACTGAAAACACGTTGCCTGGTCTGACGAGTCTCGATTCCAATTGTATCGAGCTGATCGACGTGTATGGGTATGGAGACATCCTCATTAATCCGTGGAACCTACATGCCAAGAGGGAACTGTTTAAGCCGGTGGAGGCTCTTTCATAGTATGTGGCGTGTGCAGTTGGCGTGAAATGGGACCCCTGATACGTCTTGATACGACTCTGACAGGTGACAGATACGTAAGCATCCTGTCCGATCACCCGCACCCATTAATGTCCATTGTGCATTCCGACGGACGTGGACAATTCAAGCGGGACAATGCGACACCCCACAAGTCGAGAGTTGCTACCAAGTGGCTACAGGAACACTCTTCTGACTTTAGACACTTCCATTGGCCACCTAAATCACCAGACATTAACATTATTAATAACATCTGGGATGCCTTGCAACATGCTGTTCAGAAGAGACCTCCACCGCCTCGCACTCCTATGGATTTGTGGACTGCCGGACAGGATTCATAGTGTGAATTGCCTCCTGCATAACTTCATACTTTAGTCGAGTCCATGCCACGTCGTCTTGCGGTACTTCTGCATGCTCGCGGGGGCCCTACACGATATTAGGTAGGTGTTGAAGTTTTTTTGGTCCTTCAGTGTATATTATTATTATGGTAGTTTTCATCCCCTGAAATAAGAAAAAAAAAACTTTCAAACGAAAATATCAGAAATTACAAAGGTTGAAAAAAATTGAACACGAAGTGTGTGTTACTGGTGTAAGATAAGCAGTCTCTGAAACTGTGAGTACAAATAACATTCTCCTTCAGTGACAAAATACGGAGAGGTTTCAATTATTGCATCGTATTTATTGTTGTACCCCTGAGCATTTAACAAACTCTCAAGACAGATTAAAAATAACCATGCAGAAATGTACAAAATGAGTTACTTTGTAGCAATTTATCGCTCTCCAGTTCCAAGAAAACAGCCCCTACTTATAGGGTGGTGGATTTTATTTGCACTTACTATTTCATAAGTTTTATATATTATTGTAGTGATTTACTGTGTACATTATATTTGTTTTATATATAGTGTTTTCTGATATTTTAAAAAAAAATTAGTTTTATTTCCCCATTTTTAAGGATTTATAACTGGAAATATCAAACTTCACATTGCATATTAACAGGTTCTGTGCAATGCAAACATTACTGAAAAGTGTATTACAGGCTATTTTTAATACATAGAAGATGTGCTTGTGTACCTGTCTCTTTTATTCTGTCACTATACAATACCACTGAATTGATTATTATGACATCTCACTGTTGTGTGGATCTTTATTTCTCTCCAGACGAGATATGTCAGAAACGAACAACTTTCAGTAAACTGACTCCTACGCCGAACATGCTCTCGGTGTTCAGGGTAGCCAGTTTGGGGAATACGAGGCGACTACAAAGTTCCCGTGTAAGTGGGAGACAGTTTCGAGGTGTTCATTCTTCCAGCGATGCTCCTGGTATTCTACGAAGACTACAATCACATCATCGCCAAATTGAAGCAAGTATTGAAAATGTTTATGGCCAACACGCACACGGATGCCATCGTTGATACAGGAGACAGTTTGCAATCCGTGTAACTAAAGTACCAGTTTTTCGGGTGTCTGCCGCCTTACGTTCAGATTAGCAGCATTGATCATATCAACATGCTGAGGAACGCAGAAGATGGCAGAAACATCGATATGTGTTTGAGGTATTGGTTTCTCGAGACTTACCTCGGATAGCCCCTATGCCAGCGCATCAACTGGATTGTAACGACCAGCTTCGCAACCGAGAAACCGTGTTACGTCATCGGCGGACTACGAACTGGGAGACAACACAATGTGAGATCGAGCCATTCGTATTTCGAAACATGTCAAATGCAAAAAAAATTGGTGTATTAATTTTTAAAGAATAAAATCTTTGTGGACGTGAACAGGATCGTAAAATTTGAAAATGAAGAGTAACCTGCTGGTATTTTTAATGTCTGATCGATTTCAACAGTTTAACTACGGACGCAAGAAGTCCTTTCAATTGAGTCTCGTTTGGCCCATAAGTTTAGTACCACTTAAAGATTTGAACATGAGTAAACTGAACNTTTTGACTTATATTTTATGGACGGGTTTCTTCGCAATGCCGCCAAGACAAGAGTGGTATAAATATTAGTATGCAGTTACTCAAAAACCATTAATTCGAAGCAACTCCTCGGTTTCGTATAAAAAAAGTCAGTCTTGCTCAATCTTCTTGCGACGAACGGCCTTCCCCACTGAGCCACTGCTCACGGTTTGGTATAAATAAACCAAGCAACTGCTCACCATATCGAGCAACTCCTTACAGTTTGGTGAGGTTCCTCATTTGGTGTTTGAGCTTACATAAGCGCCGCTAATATCCGCGATGGCCGAGTCCATGGCAATGGTTCCATAACGGAAAGATAATCATTAATACAAGACTACGAGGCACAGACGTAAAGGATTGTACACGTTTGAAAAGAAAAATGTAGAATTTATTGCGCAACGCTTTCTTCCTGAATCCACAGACACACGAGGTGGAGCTCTCAGCAATGACAACGTTCCTAAGGTATGCAGGAGATCCCCGTTTTCAAGTTGGCGTTGCAGAAGAGGTTGGTGTAACCCAGGCTACGGTGTCATACACGTTCTGGGAAGTTGTGGAAGCACTAAAGGAAA
>NQII01007449.1:0-44599 GCA_002778355.1 Clitarchus hookeri
AACTAAACGTCAACTGGTAGATAAAAAAGTGCTGAAGAGAACGCTGGAGAGATATTATCTCAATCTTATAATATTTTAAGTAAGATCAACGAGGTGGAGTCAAACATTATCCGCAAACCTGTCATATTATGTCTGTTGTCCACGCTGTCATGGCTAAGCTTTCCGTTGATTACTGTGAGCTTAGTTGCGGTGGTGCGCTTCGGTTGTTTTAACTTCGATTCATTTGTAGCTGAGGCACGAGACACAACGAATATCTTACTTGTGATCACGAAAAAGAGCAGTGTGGCGTACAGACACTGTTTTTACGTAAGCGTGCCTGGTGCCGATATTTATCTAAAACTGTGTGCGTGGCAGGAGAAAGCATTCTGTCACCAAGAAAATGGAAGGAATTAATAGAAAATGTCATCAAATGTTCGCGCAGGTGTCTGCAATGGCGAAGATGCCGTGCCCTTTTGTCTAGGTCCAGAACTGATAACACTGAGTGTACACACGTGAAATGATTTTTTTAGATATACGAGTGACAGTGGATTATGTGGCAAAACATTTGCAAATTAGCCTTGATTCTCTCTATGGAATGATGCACAACAGACTTGGGTTTCGAGAAGGTTGTGAAAATATGAGAGAGAAAAAAAAAGGGGGGGGGGAAGGCCGAAAACCTCACTAAAGAACATAAACAGAAACGTTTCGAATCTGCGAATCACATTTGGACCGATACTCTCAGCAAGGTGAGGGTTTCCAAACGAGAATCGTTATGAATGACGAGATATGGGTTCATCACTACGAGCCTCAGAGGAAAAGGCAGAATGGAAACGTCGGCAAACTTCAACCACGAAAACGATTCAAGTCAACAATCAGGTGGAAAATTTATGTTTGCAGATTTCTGTAATTCCTATGGGCCGTTTTCAGATCATTATTAAGAAAAAACTTCAAAATCAACAATTATCATTATGGTACGATGCTCACTGCCGAGATGAGGCCTAACATTGGTATGAAACACAGAGGAATGCTAAAAACTGCGTTGTGCTCTTTCATGACAATACACGTCCACACAGCTTTGTACACGTTGTCGGCACTACGCAAAACCTTGTTCTGAGGTGTTAAAGCATCCTTTCTATAGTACAGCTCTAGCCCCATTAGACTTTTTGTTGTTTTGTTCCCTGAAAGCCACCCCGCAAAGACTATATTTACGTCTGTAGTTCATGCGTGGCTGGCAGCTCAGCGTTTATCATTTTGGCACGAGAGAATACGAAAGCTTGCTGACAAATGGACAGGGTATATTGAAAAGGAAGAATATTATTTAAAAAATTGGGTGTCTTTTATACACGCAGAGGAAAATAATTTCCACAGATAGAGTGGGAAAAAGTTTTGACTCGCCCTCGAATTTCTTTCTATCCATTACCAAAATACCTCTGAAATTTTTTTTTTAATTCATGCAGAGAATGGAATAAACATTTAAATTTATAAACAAATTAATAATATTGGAAACGTTAACCCCTATCAATACGTAACATTATTTATTCCGGGAAAATACAGTCATGTAATAAATTTATTCATTTTTCAAATGGTTTATTCATAAGCGTGAAGATACAGTGAATAAACTATACATAATGAGCAGATAAAAAGAAAAAAACGTAGGGCTTTCAAAAGTTTTCGCTTAATGATTAAATATACCAGGTGTACAACTTTGCTTCCACCGTTTTTCTATCGATGGCTGCAGTGGTAAGTGCTGGTAGAAATATGTAGCTCAATAATGTCACGCAGTAAGCTTGGACATCTGTCAACATAACGACATCACCACATTAGTGAATTTGTGTTTGCATCATAAATTTATTCTCGAGCGAAGATGTCAGTTTTCGAGCCAAATGCTCGGCATGTAAGGGAATTGCTGATTTTCTGCTTCCATTTCAAGAAAACGTACGGTGAGGCTGCTCTTAGTGAATGAACGTGTCGTGAGTGGTTTCAACGCGTTAAGAGTGGTGATTTTGACGTCTGGGACCGGTATGGCGGTGGAAGAGAGAAATGTTTCTAAGATTCTGAAATTGTGGCATTACTTGATGAAGACTCGTGCCAAACGCAAGAAGAATTGGCAGAATCATTGGGAGTGACGCAACAAGCCATTTCAAAACGCCTCAAAGTCATGGTAATGATTCAAAATCAAGGTAATTCGATTCCGTACGAGTTGCAACCGAGAGATGTTGAACGGCGTTTCTTTGCTTATGAACAGCTGCTTCAAAGACAGAATTGGAAGGGGTTTCAACATCGCATTGTGACCGCCGATGAACAATGGGTCCACTACGATAATCCCAAGCGCAGAATACCATGGGGAATGCCCGGACATGCCGCCATGTCGACGGCCAGACCGAATATGCACTGCGCCAAGGTCACCTCGGTGTGGTATCTTATGAGCTGTTGAAACCCAGTGAAACCATCACAGGGGACCAGCATCGAACGCAATTGATGCGTTTGAGCCGAGGTTTGAAGGAGAAACGGCCACAGTACAAAGAGAGACACGACAAAGTTATCCTCCAGCATGACAATGCTCAGCCACATGTCGCAAGACCGGTCAAGACATACGTGGCAACGCTGAAATGGGAGGTCTTACCCCACCCGCCGTACTCTCCAGATGTTGCTCCTTCCGACTACCATTTGTTTCGATCGATAGTACACGGCCTGGCCGATCAGCATTTCCGCTCGTATGAAGAAATCAAAAAATGGATTGATTCGTGGGTCGCCTCAAAAGACGCATCGTTTTTTCGAGATGGTATCCGAAAATTGCCAGAAAAATGGGACAAAGTAGTGGCTAGCGACGGACAGTACTTTTAATCATAAATGTGTAATCGCGTTTTAACAATAAAGCCTTAAATGTTGAGGAAAAAAAAACGGCGGAATCAAGGTTGTACACACTTTATGTAGTTATCTGATTCATTTTTCTGTAAACATTGCAACGTTTTCAGAAGTATACATTTTTAAAATGTTTTAAGTATATTTGTGGCAGAAGCCGTTGTTTCATGGAAGTAGGCCCTAAATTATGGCTTATTATGAAATTGAAACACATGTAAGTACAGAGAAGGAGATACACAAGTAACATGAATCACCGCATTGTATGCCAGGAGTCTATTTACATAATCTTTATAACAACTGAACGTGTACAAAATTTTCGCGGAAGCATTTACAATTATAAACATTATTCTTTGCTTATTTTCCTATGAATTTTAAGTGTTAAAAATTGTGAGAATTAAATGATAATCTCCTACAGGTTTATAAGTTCTCTCCGAATAAAAAAACTGAAATTTTGGATTCGCTCGTCAATATGTTTGGCAACGAACATATAAATCTAGTTTACTCAGGAACTAAAATACTCATCACAACGTTGTTGAATAAAATTTTAAGTACATACAAAATTAAATAAAAAGCTATGAATAAACAAATTTTTTTTACTAATATAAATTTTTAATGTGGGCTACTGTTTTATATTGTACTTTATTTGAGACGGGCTTAAACGTTGAATAAATATGAATTTACACCTAAAAATAGCATACACCTTCTAAACGCAATCCGAAACAGGAACATCACTCCCTAGCTGTAATATTTCATAATCCCTGCTATTGAAAAATTTTGTTTCAGATATTTTAATTTTCCCATTCAAAACTGGCGCTGAAGACTGGATAAACGCACCTATGTTTTGAAATAAAGAAATAATATATAATAATATAATAATATTTTATAGAAAAATTATATAAAAAATAATATAAATACAAAAAAATGATTTTGCCCAACATTATATAACTGAACACTGTTGGGAATGTTAGGAATGTTTGAATGCAGCGCTGTCTTCCAAAGACTCCAAAAGAGGTTGTTCCTTAACAAGTAATGATAAGAAACTACGAACAATTTTTATGTGTTCAGTGTGAGACAAATTAGTGAGACCAAATGGTTTACTATTATTTTCGAACTGAATTTGCTTTTAACAAAATCATTAACAAACGAAAGTATTACAAATGTTTTTTAAACTAAATAAATATGATTAAAATATTGATAGAATTATTATTGACGTCTTATCCTACTAATATTATAAATTCGAAAGTCTATGTGGGTGTGTCTATGTGTGTGTGTTTGTTACCACTCATCTCCATAACGGCTTAACGGATTTTTATGAAATTTGGTCTGTTGGGGAACTCGGCGCGGAACGGGATAGCAGGGCAGAACGGGATAGGGCACTTTCTTCGACTGAAGAGTGCTAGAGACTAGCGGAGAGACGTTGAACTAAGCCTACAGACGGTAGAGAAGACTCGGCAGCCATTTTGACCAGTTCTGACACAGACTTCTGAGTTAACCGAATGTTCGTGGTTTCTGACGCGTGTTTTGTAACTTTTCGCTGATTTCAATATAAGGTAAGCTTCTAACCGTTAATTCAACACTAATGTGTGTCATTTATCGTTAAATTGCATGTAATAAGCTATAAGATACGCGCGTAGTAAGTATAAATACGTCAGGTTTTCAGTTCAGCAAACACTCATAACCTAAAAAGTGCTATGGGGGTGGAACGGGATGGGGCAAAACGGGATAGTATCCCGTATTTTGTATTTTGACGTGAATGGGTTTGTAAAAATTTTTGTTTGTTATTCCAGATGGTCCGAACGTACAGTAGGAAGACGGACAGGCAAAAATGGGATGTCCAAGCGATGGAATCAGCTCTGGCAGCCGTATTGTCATCTGAAATGGGGGTTTTAAAGGCTGCTAACCAATTTAATGTGCCAAAGTCGACTCTTGAAAGATATGTAAAAAAGGCTATGGACAATCCTGACTATAAAGTTGATAAATCTAATGGAAAATATAAAAATGTGTTTACCCCAGAACAAGAAGAACTGGTATCATATCTAAAAACAATGGAAAGTATTCTTTTTGGTTTAACTATGAAATATGTTAGGTCATTAGCTTATGAGTTGGCAGACAAAAATGGGTTAGAGCACAGATTTAACAAAGAAACTTGTCTAGTTGGGCAGGATTGGATTGTAGGTTTTCTTGATAGGCACCCAAGCTTGTCTATTCGTACTCCAGAAAATACAAGTGGCGCGTGAGCTTTGGGACATAATAAGGTCGCAGTTTCGAAGTTTAACTCTCTTTTTAACGAAGTTATTGATAAGTGCAAGCTAACTGCTGACAAAATTTTCAACTGTGATGAAAATGGTGTGTCGGTTAATCCAAAAAGTCAGTCTAAAATAATAGCTCTGAAGGGAAAAAGGCAAGTAGGGGCTGTAACATCTGCTGAACGCGGAGAAACAGTGACAGCGGAGGTTTGCATGTCGGCATCTGGGTTATACATGCCGCCAATGCTTATTTTCCCAAGAATGAAGAAAAAACAAGAGTTTGACCTTGGCTTACCCCCAGGAGGCTGGTGTGAAGTTCACCCTTCGGGTTGGATGACTACTGAATTATTTCTAGTCTGGTTTGCAAAGTTTATTGAGTTTTCAAAAGCCACAAAAGAATCGCCTGTTCTTCTCATTGTGGATGGACATTCGACCAATACCAAAAATCTGAAGCTACTTGAAATGGCTAGAGAAAATGGTGTGGTTCTTCTTTGTTTACCGCCTCACGCTTCTCATAAGTTGCAACCTTTAGATGTAACGTTTTTCAAGCCCCTTAGTCTTTACTACGGTGAAGAAGTCAGAAAATAGCTTAGAAGCAATCCAGGAAAAGTTGTTACACTTTTTCAAATATCAACAATCTTTGGTGCATCATTTTTACACGCCACTACAATGTGAACCGCTATTAACGGCTTTAGGAAAACGGGGATATGGCCACCGGATCTAAACGTTTTTTCAGACGCAGACTAACTGCCTTCTTCGACAACTNTGCCTTCTGCGACAACTGACATTCAATTGGAAAACAATGAATGTTCCGCTGAAAAGTCTACTGATGATCACGATTACGATTTGACAACAGACTCTCCCGTTTCCACAGAGCCGCCGAACAAGAAGACAAAAAAACAAGGAAACTTCAGTAATGAACCACAACCTGGATGTTCGTGGCAACAAGATTATCCGAGAATTTGTGCAAATTCTCAAGAAAAATCAGCTTTTTAGACATCACCTGAATCTTTGATACAGATTCCGTTAATCAAGCAAAATACAAAGCGGACTTCAAGGAAAAAAGGAAAAACCGTCATATTAACAGATTCGCCTTACAAAAATGAGCTGCAGGATAATATTGCCAAAAAAAAATGAAAAAGAAAAAGTTAAAGAGCGCAAAAACAGAGAAAAGGGACCAAAAACTGCCACTTAAGAGAAGTTAATTAAAAAAAATATCTTTAAGAAATCAAAGGGCTCAAAAAAATCAAAGAAGATGAAGGTGGAGGNTAAGAGAAGTTAATTAAAAAAAATATCTTTAAGAAATCAAAGGGCTCAAAAAAATCAAAGAAGATGAAGGTGGAGGATAGTGAATCAGAAGCATAAGATGAAGAGTGTCTTTACTATGGGGAATGTTACTCCGTTTCTAATGAAGGATGGGTTGCCTGCCACAAATGCTACAAGTGGGCTCACAACTCATGTGCTGGCATAGACAGCGAAGATGATGAAGAAATTGTAATTTGTGAACATTGCGAGGATGACAAGTAGTGTAGTTTTTGTGGATTTGCAAAATAGATCAATTTTCTGTCTATTTCCAAAAAAAAAAAAAACGTATGGTTTTTTCATCATAAAAATCATTAATTTTTAACCCTAATAATTATTTAATGACTTTTATGGTTTTTAATATTAGTTGCCAACTAATAAATGTCGATTTGTAGGTTCAAGGCAGTAATTCCCACTGTTTTTTTTATTTTTTTAGTAATACAATTTATTTTTAAAAACCTATCCCATTCTGCCCCGTATGTGGGGCAGAAAGGGAAATTTGCAGACTTTTTTTGAAAAAAAAATAATAATAATAAAATGAAAGATGTTTAGTTATAAGTACTTATCATGTTACTTGTGATTTTTAACAATATAAATAATGNAATAATAATAAAATGAAAGATGTTTAGTTATAAGTACTTATCATGTTACTTGTGATTTTTAACAATATAAATAATGCTTTATATCTTTATCAGGTGTTTTGTGTAATTACCTAATTTTAAAAAAATGGTTAAACATTAATTATCCCGTTCCGCCCCGAGTTCCCCTAGGTACGTAGGTCCTGGAATAGGACATATGATACTTTTTATCACGGAAAATTGTACAGTTAGTGTGGAATAACAACAAAATCTAATTCTGCAACGGTTGGGAACGTGACCGAAACATTTTTTTCCTCTCCTGTGAAGCAAAAAAGTAATCTCCCTGCTATCATATATTAACAGTTGCGTCCATAAGGCGGTTGGTATTAATAAGAATACGCTGACCACGAATTGAAGGGAAACAACCATTATTTAAGTGTTTCGGAGAGGTAAGATATAGCTGATATATNGAATACGCTGACCACGAATTGAAGGGAAACAACCATTATTTAAGTGTTTCGGAGAGGTAAGATATAGCTGATATATGCACGAAGGTAACAACAAGTTATTTTGTTAATAACTTCAAGTTTTTGATGCTGTATTTCCAAGATTGATAGTAATATAAATCGTGAGACCAATATTGTGCCAGCAGATCCTGGGAGAGGGAGGAAAAGACGTTACACACCATCACAGTGGAAATGAAATGTAGCAAAGGGATCAAATAAAGAGTTTTTGAAATGTTTCTCACTTAATTACCACATAAATATTTGTGTCCTAAGTTGAGTATATATGTTTCATTACTTTGAAATGTTTGTTCCATGCATTCTTTGAAGGGATTTCTTGTTAGACCCAACAACATACCCAAGGACTGTAGTATTTTCCAATGTCCCCAGATAAGTATGCATGATATTAAAATAACTCATAAGTATTTCTACGATAACTCTAATAAGGTAAAACCAGATGAAATATTTGTTATGTTTATAAAAAGACTCCTGTTATAATGGAGAGACCACAAGTATGCCATCTCGTCAAACAAATGTCTTATTTCCTTCCTAAACGTACTACTGAAAACCAGTGTTAACAATGCATGTGGGCTAAAAAACATCTGTGTCTTTTTTATACAACTGCTAAGCGTGTGGATACAGCTTGCAATAAAATACTTCAATACAGGACAGTCAGTAAAAGGAAGTAGTGGTGATGACAATATTAAAGAAAAGTTTTAATAGCCATAGAACTGCTTTAAAAAAATTATATAAAACTGAAACCAGTACAATATCAATATTGCAGAAGCTAAAATATAACAAGGCAGTTCCTACCCAGTGATCTCACCACTGTTGATCTTTGGAAAATGTTTAATGACCGGTCCGCCCTAAAAACTAAGTACTAATATCTTGGAAATATTTTCATTACTAATTACAACATTGTTTTCTACTCTCCAGTCACCAACCAGAACTCAATATATCTGCAGTTACAACACAAATAATTATTAAAAAATACCCNGTTTTAATAGCCATAGAACTGCTTTAAAAAAATTATATAAAACTGAAACCAGTACAATATCAATATTGCAGAAGCGAAAATATAACAAGGCAGTTCCTACCCAGTGATCTCACCACTGTTGATCTTTGGAAAATGTTTAATGACCGGTCCGCCCTAAAAACTAAGTACTAATATCTTGGAAATATTTTCATTACTAATTACAACATAGTTTTCTACTCTCCAGTCACCAACCAGAACTCAATATATCTGCAGTTACAACACAAATAATTATTAAAAAATACCCNGTTTTCTACTCTCCAGTCACCAACCAGAACTCAATATATCTGCAGTTACAACACAAATAATTATTAAAAAATACCCATGCAAAAAGAAGCCGATTTGAATTCCAGACTAAAAATATGGCCATAAAATGTAACGCCGTTTTTAAAGAAGAATAGGAAGATAAAGTCGCATACCCATTCGATTGCGAAAAAGAATCACATCGTTCTTGAAGTACGAGAACGAACTACGTATNCACATCGTTCTTGAAGTACGAGAACGAACTACGTATTCTGCACGCTAGTTGTATATTATTTACAGCTTTACCACGTGTTTTGCTATTTCCAGCATTCCTCAGCAAAAAAAAGAAGAAAACCCATTCATGTGTATGTGGTTATAATCAGAACACAGTAAATGATTGGTCAAATGATATTACCTCATTTGTGTATCACATATTATGTAACACTTTTCTCAATGGATTTCACATAATCCGTCATTTCGCATATGGATGAGGTGGGCAGAAAGACAACCAGGTTATGTTTGGCATAGTAGCCCCGTTACACGCCATTGATGCTGCTTGAAATGACAGAATAAAGAAGAAACTTAGAAGAAAATACATTTTCATCGGCGCAGATAGGTACATAAACATTTTTATACGCCATGGAACACTGAGCAGGGGACTGATTTAGCAAGAGTGCAAAGTTTATGACTGGAGATCAGATATTTTGAAAGTAGCGAAGCCACTTGCATTTGAGATTTCAGATTCGTTACTGCGAAATGGTTTATATTGACCAAAACTGCAAGGGGAAAGATTCATCTTCGTGGGGAGCAGCTACATCATGCAGTGGCAGTGGAACACACCGAAGGAGTGGTTAAAGGTGGCAATAGCTTCAGCTTTGTAAGAACTATACTCATATACACTGGGGTGGCCAATAAAAAGTGAAGAAAACTATTGTAGGAAATCTACTTGATGAACATTTTGGGAGTGAGTTGAGAAGCCAGCCAGACTTGAAGTATTTCAGACCACTGACTCACAATAAAGCCGGAGGCAATGGTGACAATAAAGTAGAATTCTAGTTCGAAACACATAACAAGTACATGTAATTCTTGCCTTCATTAGTATGTTTCGATCTGTGCTATGTTCGAACTGTGACTGTGTTTATTTTCGTTGACGTATCTTTCTAAGTATTGAATTACTAAAACGCTTTTCGACTTAATCTGTACATTACAGAATGTTCATATGATTAATTTTATGACTCCTAGTTCAAAGGACATTAGTTCTTAACGTAATTCTAATGTCCATTTGCATGTTTAGGTTTAATATGCGCAATGTTTGTTCTGTGCATGTATTAATTGTAATTGACAAAATGTTGAAAGTATTGCATTTTTTAAGTGTATGTCCTCTTATGTCGTACTCTTAGGGGATGTTGTACATTATTAGGTTGTTAAAATATTATCTTAGGGTTTTATACGCCAATCAAGAGGTCTTAAAACCAAAATATATTATCGCATTTCCAGCATATTTGCAAATCTTCGGCTGCAAAACATCGTAATGGCACACTACAGCTGCAAAAAGAAATATACGATAGCTGTTATTTCAATTAGTGTAATAAAAATTTACCACGAAATTCTAAAATATCTTGTCAACACAGACCAAATAAAATACGTATGTGCCCATTGAAAAGAAAACTTAGCTCTGTCACCTAGACTAAAACAACAGATTTTTTCTCCTTCCGGTACAATTTGTTAAAATGCACATACTCCATTTGTAAATTGTTGACCCAAGTATACCTTCCCTTCATAAATCAGGGAAGATATACAAAAGTAATCAAACGATGACTCGATCACTTTTGAATAGTGAAAACTGTATTTTACTGAAAACCAGCCGATTTTCTATGTAATAGTCATCATTTGAGCNCGATCACTTTTGAATAGTGAAAACTGTATTTTACTGAAAACCAGCCGATTTTCTATGTAATAGTCATCATTTGAGCACGACATGCACAAACTATTGTTTGTGGAAATTGCAACAACCTTAAAAAATGGCCCGAATGAATCCAAACTCGGAGTATGTGTAAAACAGTATACCAGCAATAGGTAATTACGATTGCAGATAAGGCGTTAACATAGGCCCAGCAGCAACTTCTCTTCTGTGACCGGAAAGGTCCGTGTTACACCTAGCTCAGTCAGTGAAGATCCATCAAACGAAGTAAAATCAAGAGCCAGTGTGTCACGTCGACGTCTAAGGGTGCCATATGAGCATGTGAGTAAGTTCGAACGGGGCAGAATGATCGGTCTCTGGGAAACGGGTTTGTCATACCGTGACATATCGTCTCGTACTGGGCACGCTGGTAAGACAGCGATGCATGTGTGGCACCAGTGAATAGAAGAGGGTCGTACGCAGCGACGAGCGGGTACTAGACCACGCAGTATAACCATAACACGGGATGACCGCCATCTTGTCCGCATGGCCGTAATGGACCGTATACCCTCGCCCACATTGTTGGCTCGATACTGGAGCACTGCAACGAGTGTGGACCTGTCTGCATCGACGCGACGGTTTGACGCCGTCAGCTGCGGGCTGGACTGGTGACGGGAAGGGTCAGTTCTACGAACTCCTCATTTCCACGAATACTTCCCTACACTTCTTCTTAAGCAGCGTTTACACTATGTAACTTGTTAATGTAACATTTGTAAATCAACTTCTTATATATAATGTTATGTTATACAACATGTTAATAAATTTTGTTACTTCCATTGCATACACTGAAGAGCCAAGAAAACTGGTACACCTGCCTAATATCGTGGAGGGTCCCCGCGAGCACGCAAAAGTGCCGCAAGACGACGTGGCATGGACTCGACTAATGTCTTAAGGTATGCGGGAGGCAATTCACACCATGAATCCTGCAGGGCAGTCCACAAATCCATAGGAGTGTNACTAATGTCTTAAGGTATGCGGGAGGCAATTCACACCATGAATCCTGCAGGGCAGTCCACAAATCCATAGGAGTGTGAGGCGGAGGAGATCTCTTCTGAACAGCACGTTGCAAGGCATCCTAGATATGCTCAATAATTTTCATGTCTGGTGATTTACGTTGCCAATGGAAGTGTCGCGACACCACACTCTCAAAGCATGGGGTGTCGCATTGTCCTGCTGGAATTTTCCACGTCCTTCGGAATGCACAATGGATATGAATGGGTGCAGGCGATCGGACAAGATGCNTTGTCCTGCTGGAATTTTCCACGTCCTTCGGAATGCACAATGGATATGAATGGGTGCAGGCGATCGGACAAGATGCTTACGTATCTGTCACCTGTCAGAGTCGTATCTAGACGTATCAGGGGTCCCATTTCACTCCAACTGCACACGNTGCTTACGTATCTGTCACCTGTCAGAGTCGTATCTAGACGTATCAGGGGTCCCATTTCACTCCAACTGCACACGCTCCATACTATGACAGAGCCTCCACCAGCTTGAACAGCCCCTTGTTTACATGTAGGATCTATGGATTCATGAGAATGTCCCCTGACCCATACACGTCCATCCGCCCGACCACATCGCGTTACTCTGATTGGTTCCATGACTCTGTTATTTGCATACGCACGCCTATACCAGTTTTTTTTTGCTCTCCAGTGTATAACTTTTTAGTTTGACTCTAAATTGGTGATATATAACGTGTATAACTTTTACCATTTTATTTAGTCGCCATGGCATTTCGAAAGCGAGAGGATGCGTTGATTGCTGCAGCTTGTTGTGTGACGTTGTGCGAATAAGAAAAAGGCGACAGAAAAGGCAGTTTTGGGTTTAGCCAACATTAGAAGCGAGGAAAAAGTACAGTGGAAGTGACTTATAGGAAGATTTCAGACTTAGTGATCAGGAGGTTTTAACGGGGCAACTAAGATCTAATGGCAGTTTAAAAAATATTCTTAGAATGATGAGGCAAGGTGTTGAATACTTACTTCAAGTGATTGGTCCGGTAATTGAAAAGAAATCTACTCCGTTCAGAGATGCCATCCCAAGTAAAGAAATATTATTGGTAACATTGAGATTTTTACCTATTGGAGACTCGTTTGTAATCTTGGCAGTGCTTTTCGAAATGTATAAAGCAACCATCAGCCTTATCGTATCTGAAGTGTGTGATGCATTCATTGACGCCCTGCAATGCTATGTAAGGGTAAGTAAAAACCAGCACATTGACATGTTTTAAGATAGTTATTGAAAAAGGTTGTGTTAATGACATAACATGTGTCTAATTATCATATTGATGAAAAATGTATTAAAACATAAAATACAGATCTATGAACATTAGGTTCTAATTTTAACTAGTTATTTTTTGTGCGTCTGTTACTCTGTAGCGGTATCCACTTGCAGTGGAAAAATTGTTGTTCCTGTCCCACGTAGCTTGTTGGTCCAATTGATTTGATGTTTGGAAAATCATATTGTGCTGAGGTAGGCTTTGTAGTGGAATCAGATCCACTTATTTCATAGCAGAACGAGTTGAGTACTTCGGCTTTTGCCAACGGACCAACCTGGGGTCTAATTTGTATGATTTGGGTTCCACTGTCGATCGATTGGTAGTTACACATAATTACTGGACGTGTACGATTTTTGCCCAGACGAATAGCCAAATTGTGTACTTGGTCCTGATGTCGACGGGAAACCATAGTGTGCTAAATCGGCATTGAATAATATATGAATTATTTCAAATTTAGCGTAAGTAGAAGATCTTTTGTTGAGATTTCTCAGAGAGACGGTGACGTTTTCATCGTAAGTTTCAAATTTTCCTTCTTGTCACAGAGCAGCCCTTTCATTACAGCGTATGCTTAATTTGCTATTCCGCTTGTTTTATTTATATAAGCTATTGCAGATTTAATTGTAACTTCTTGACACGATGGCTTCGCAGATTTAGAAGATGTGGCACCGGCATTTTTCCTTGTTGCAGCGACTTCATCCTTTTCTCAGTCTGTTTCTATATCTTGACCTGACCTGACCTGACCTGACCTGAAAACCAGTTTTTGAGTATTGTTGAAACTGAAGTTACAACTTTCGTTGCATATTAATTATGTTTGATACTTATATTGCAATAAACATAGGGTTTTACCTTGAACAAACTAGTACAAACAAGGAGCTTGTTTGAGATTATGTGTATGCCACCATTAATTAATGTAGGCTAAACAAATAAATGCATTACGCTTTATTAGCATTAATAACTAAATTTGAACTATCCGTGTACACAACGTTTTTATCTTTTACAGGGGTCTACCGCACGTTTAATTCTATAATTATTCAATAAACACATACAAATAAAAATTACAGTGGTTTTCTTTTTTTACAGGTCCCATTTAATCCGGAAGAATGGCTTATGGTTGCAGAATATTTTAAAAATAAATGGCATTTCCCAAACTGTGTTGGTAGTGTGGATGGGAAACATGTTACCTTACAGGCACCTTTTGCATGTGGCAGCGACTTTTTTAATTACAATGCGTATTTTAGCATTGCACTTATGGCAGTAGTTAATGCAAATTATTGTTTCACGTACGTCAGTGCTGGATGCCAAGGCAGGCTGTCAGATGGTGATGTATTTGCTAACTGCTAATTCAAGAACATGCTTGACTCATCACAGCTCAATTTGCCTGCAGCTCGAGATTTACCAGGGAGAAATAGTTTAACACCCTATGTGTTTGTAGCGGATGACGCGTTCCCATTATTACCATATATCATGAAACCATATCCTGGTATTCATGATAGAGGTTCACATGTGCGCGTCTACAATGGGAGGCTAAGCAGAGCTAGAATTGTAGTGGAGAACGTGTTTTGGAATTTCGAACGTTGTTTTCAGAGTATTCAGAAGGCCAATGCTTCTTGAACCAGAAATTGCATTGAAGATGGTGCTAATATGCACGTACCCCCATAAAATTTTGCAGAAAGGTAATTTTATAGACAGTTGCAGCCCCCTTTTCCCCCTGGAACTTTCAACAATATTGGACAGTTTGATGAAGTGATGCCATGGTCATGGAGAGTAGCGGGACCTTCATCAGGAACATAACTCAAGGTGAAAAAGGTACCACGAAAGCCAAGCACTGAAACGAAATAAATTCAAGAGGAATTCACTTATTACTTTATTAGTAACAATATAAATATTTCGTGGCAGAATCATTACTGAACAGAGCAGTCGGGCCTTTTAAAACTCATATTGCATGGAATTTTTTTGTGTTGATTGGAATGTAACACTCGTCCTTGTATTAGACAAAATTAAACCTGGACCTTTTAGTTTATAACCAAACAGATGTATGCATATTAAGGACAAATACATTACTGATAAATAAATAGCAGTTCTATTTGTCTGTCATACCTACAGTAATAATCTTATTCAGTATAGGGACGGTGGTATGGATATTTTTCGTTTTAAATTTTGAAATAAAATAGTTTACTAGTGACGATTATTTAAGTACAACTAAACTATGGTAATTGAATACTACAAATAATGTGAATGTTGCATATTTTTAAATCACAGTGCACATGTGTTTTCCAATCCGAAATACTTGAAGCTGTTATTTTCTATGAATATGCATTTTCAAATAGATTATTTTGTCGGTTCCCCATATATTTCTTCGAAACCAGTATAATATCGTATGATTCAATACCGATACCACAATTACCGAATAAAATTCATCGATACCTGCAAGTATCTATAGTATCGCAACGAACCTAACTATAATTCAATAAATGTGTGCTACGCTAGTGCTCGTCGCACGTGATATTTCCCTCGTCACAACTCCAGCGCGGTGGTATGCTCTATGCTCGACTCGGATCCCCTCCTTTTCCTCCCCGGTTCTCATTCCTTGCTTTACCCTCACCCTTCGCGTGTAATAATTTTTTATTGTGGCTTGATAGTTTGAATTGTTGCATGGCCTGGGCTCCTCCTATTCTTCGCCCTACCAACGTCTGAAACGTGTCACCTGCAGAGAATTTCGTAATGGATTAGCCGCTGCAACTTTTCGTCCAGCAGGACGTAGCTGCCGTCATGTTGGTAACTTAATTTTACTTGTTTGCTCGAGCCACTGAGCGATAAAAAGTTAAAACAGTGAGTTTTAGAGAACTATCAGAGTGTTTATGGGCTGTTAAAAAATGTTTTGTTATTTTCTGTGGCATAGTTGTGTTTCTCCTGCGTAAACAGTGTTGCTAGTTTTTTCTAAATTGTGGTTTTGGCTGCCAGTCTAAATTTTGTATCGGACTAACTAAAACGCTTTGTTACTTTTTTTGCCGTGTTTCAATGTGTATTGTTTGTCCCCTTTTTGCCTGCCCAAGTTTTAATGTTTTTTATAGTCAGGTGTTTTCACGACTATCTCGTTGGCCAGTTTTCATACATTTTAAATGTGTTTAGTTTTGAAATATTTTTATTCGGTAGGAGCTTTGCCGGATCATCTATGACTTCCTCCTTTGAAAGTAATGGTTTAATGGTAATTATTAAAATTTGCATTTTAGGAAATGGAGGCTTTGATGGGCATAGTTATTGCTGCCCTTCTGTTCGGTAGATCATTAACTGGGGTCATATTCTAGTCAACTACTTAATGATTTGTTCTAATCGTTATTGAAGAAACTAAGTTTGTAAGTTGTAATTTTATAAATGTAGTTCTTTTGGAAGTTGTAATTCAGATTTATTTCCTTTTTAAGCAATTTTTATTATCGAAGAAATTAATTGTGTAGGATTATCTCAATGCAGTGTTTTTTTTTTCTGTAATGAAAATTATGACTTTATTGTTCAAGGGCAGTATTTCAAAGTTATTGTGTGTTTATTAACACAAAATATAAAGCGTTGAACCTGATATTTGGGTGCAATTATTTTTGTCCTGGCACAAAAAATGTCTGCGCTACTCTGCTACATTTCTTCTCATATCTGCTTTGTCGTTTTGTTGCATAAAATGGTTGAGGTTGCATTTACACAGAAAAGCCAAAAAAAACTGATATAGGCGTGCGTATGCAAATAACAGAGGTATGGAACCAATCAGTTACCAGTTACAATCGGTCACTACTGCTACAATGGCAGGTTATCAAGATTTAAGTGAGTTCGACGTTGTGTTATAGTCGGCGCACGAGATATGGGGACATAGCATCTCCGAGGTAGCGATAACATTTGCATTTTCACGTACGACCATTTCACGAGTGTACCCGTGAATATCGGGAATCTGGTAAAACATCACATCTTCGACATCGCTGCGGCCGGAAAAAGATTGTGAAAGAACGGNGGACCTTTTAGTTTATAACCAAACAGATGTATGCATATTAAGGACAAATACATTACTGATAAATAAATAGCAGTTATATTTGTCTGTCATACCTACAGTAATAATCTTATTCAGTATAGGGACGGTGGTATGGATATTTTTCGTTTTAAATTTTGAAATAAAATAGTTTACTAGTGACGATTATTTAAGTACAACTAAACTATGGTAATTGAATACTACAAATAATGTGAATGTTGCATATTTTTAAATCACAGTGCACATGTGTTTTCCAATCCGAAATACCTGAAGCTGTTATTTTCTATGAATATGCATTTTCAAATANATTGAATACTACAAATAATGTGAATGTTGCATATTTTTAAATCACAGTGCACATGTGTTTTCCAATCCGAAATACCTGAAGCTGTTATTTTCTATGAATATGCATTTTCAAATAGATTATTTTGTCGGTTCCCCATATATTTCTTCGAAACCGGTATAATATCGTATGATTCAATACCGATACCACAATTATCGAATAAAATTCATCGATACCTGCAAGTATCGATAGTATCGCAACGAACCTAACTAGAATTCAATAAATGTGTGCTACGCTAGTGCTCGTCGCACGTGATATTTCCCTCGTCTCCAACTCCAGCGCGGTGGTATGCTCTATGCTCGACTCGGATCCCCTCCTTTTCCTCCCCGGTTCTCCTTCCTTGCTTTACCCTCCCCCTACGTGTGTCATAATTTCTTATTGTGGCTTGATAGTTTGAATTGTTGCACGGCCTGGACTCCTCCTATTCTTCGCCCTACCAACGTCTGAAACGTGTCACCTGCAGAGAATGTCGTAATGGATTAGCCGCTGCAACTTTTCGTCCAGCAGGACGTAGCTGCTGTCATGTTGGTAACTTAATTTTACTTGTTTGCTCGAGCCACTGAGCGATAAAGAGTTAAAACAGCGAGTCTTAGAGAACTATCAGAGTGTTTATGGGCTGTTAAAATTTTTTTTGTTATTTTCTGTGGCATAGTTGTGTTTCTCCTGGGTAAACAGTGTTGCTAGTTTTTTCTAAATTGTGGTTTTTGCTGCCAGTCTAAATTTTGTATCGGACTAACTAAAACGCCTTGTTACTTTTTTTGCCGTGTTTCAATGTGTATTGTTTGTCCCCTTTTTGCCTGCCCAAGATTTAATATTTTTTATAGTCAGTTGTTTTCACGACTATCTCGTTGGCCAGTTTTCATACATTTTAAATGTGTTTAGTTTTGAAATATTTTTATTCGGTANACTATCTCGTTGGCCAGTTTTCATACATTTTAAATGTGTTTAGTTTTGAAATATTTTTATTCGGTAGGAGCTTTGACGGGTCATCTATGACTTCCTCCTTTGAAAGTAATGATTTAATGGTAATTATTAAAATGTGCATTTTAGGAAATGGAGGCTTTGATGGGCATAGTTATTGCTGCCCTTCTGTTCGGTAGATCATTAACTGGGGTCATATTCTAGTCAACTACTTAATGATTTGTTCTAATCGTTATTGAAGAAACTAAGTTTGTAAGTTGTAATTTTATAAATGTAGTTCTTTTGAAAGTTGTAATTCAGATTTATTTCATTTTTAAGCAATTGTTATTATCGAAGAAATTAATTGTGTAGAANAAAGTTGTAATTCAGATTTATTTCATTTTTAAGCAATTGTTATTATCGAAGAAATTAATTGTGTAGAATTATCTCAATGCAGTTTTTTTTTCTGTGATGAAAATTATTAATTTATTGTTGAAGGGCAGTATTTCAAAGTTATTGTATGTTTATTAACACAAAATATAAAGCGTTCAACCTGATATTTGGGTGCAATTATTTTTGTCCTGGCACAAAAATGTCTGCGCTACTATGCTACATTTCTTCTCATATCTGCTTTGTCGTTTTGTTGCATAAAATGGCTGAGGTTGCATTTACACAGAAGAGCCAAAAAAACTGGTTTAGGCGTGCGTATGCAAATAACAGAGGTATGGAACCAATCAGTTACCAGTTACAATCGGTTACTACTACTACAATGGCAGGTTATCAAGATTTAAGTGAGTTTGACGTTGTGTTATAGTCGGCGCACGAGATATGGGGACATAGCATCTCCGAGGTAGCGATAACATTTGCATTTTCACGTACGACCATTTCACGAGTGTACCCGTGAATATCGGGGATCTGGTAAAACATCACATCTTCGACATCGCTGCGGCCGGAAAAAGATTGTGAAAGAACGGGACAAACGACGACTGNCTTCTGTGTATTTTCATTTTCATAAAGGAAGAACTGTTGACTCTGCAGGGGGACCTAGAGTTTGAAGCTGACGAGTCGATGACCTTAGCCAAGCTGCAGTGTACTTGTGGCGTCAGCGAGGTTGCAATGGCGCAATTCTTTCAGCGCATGGTCCCGGTGAGTGTCACCAACAGTCCTCCTAAAGTGACCAAATTCTATCAGCCCTGTAACACTTAATTAGTTTGACATCCTTGGAGCCCGTTAGTATTTTGCACTTTTTTATTGCAGTGAATAAAATTGCCAGTTTATGTTTTAGTTCTGAGGACAGNTGGAGCCCGTTAGTATTTTGCACTTTTTTATTGCAGTGAATAAAATTGCCAGTTTATGTTTTAGTTCTGAGGACAGCCTTTTGAAAGTATTAGCAATTAACAGCGAGGGATTCATGCTGCAATTTCTCCGTGAAGAAATCACGTCGTTGGAANCCTTTTGAAAGTATTAGCAATTAACAGCGAGGGATTCATGCTGCAATTTCTCCGTGAAGAAATCACGTCGTTGGAAGGTGGTACCTTTGCAGGGTTCATGAGTAGGGTTATAGAGACTTTGTTTCCCTCTCGCGGTAAGAGTAACACTGAACGTGATTTCATTTATAGATAGCAAAGTGGTAGTNTATAGAGACTTTGTTTCCCTCTCGCGGTAAGAGTAACACTGAACGTGATTTCATTTATAGATAGCAAAGTGGTAGTTACAGTAAACCTCTCTGACGAGAATAGCTGCACTAGTAGGAAGCGAATATGGCCATATTTGTTTGTTTTTTTTTGTATGCCTAGTGTATGTTCGTTGGGGTTGTGTGAGCAAGGGGGTATAATTTGGTCTGGCATACTGAATAATTTCAATGCTCTTTATTTTGGTGGAGTAAATGCGCNTGTGAGCAAGGGGGTATAATTTGGTCTGGCATACTGAATAATTTCAATGCTCTTTATTTTGGTGGAGTAAATGCGCCGCCTTAATGTATTTTGGGTAACGTGATTTTTATGTGTCTGACAAGTTGACAAAAATTACCTCTCGTGATAGCACTAACCCATTCACATCCAGTGTACACAATTGTGAATATAATGAACATGAAGACTATTCTTGACCGGTACAGTACACTGTGAGACACAATGGCCAATGAAATTCCCTGTGGTAATCTGATTCGCACACCGTGTTACTAGCCTAGGTTATTAAGATTGGTTCATATTGCTATATCGGAACACTAAATCTGCCTTTAGTTTGTTGGGACAGCGAAACAAGCATCGTAAAATGTCTTGTTTGCAACACCTGAAACCCAAAATTAAAGTACGTCTGGAGTGTTACGGCAATATTCATTATTACAATTATTTAACTTGTATGAGTTACCATAATTTGCTTTGTTTGCTGCTTTTCTTTGAAAGAAAAGCTAACGATGTACCTTTCCTTCGTGTATTTATAAGTGTGCATCGTGTCATTTGCAACTAGCTCGTATCCTACTGAAAAGATGGCAGGAAATTTTCAAAATTTTAATTTCATTTTTTAAAGTTTTATATTTACAAAAGTTATAACAAAGTACTTACGTCCTAAACTACATGTTTGCCTTACAAGCATCGCATTAAATATGTTCTAAAGATATGGTTTAGGTTCCATTTTTTTCTTTCATCGCCGAGCGAGGTGGCGCCGTGTAAAACCACTGAACTCGCATTCTGGTGGATACGGATTCCACTCATGGTCCGGTCATCTTGATTTTGGCTTTCCACAGTTTTCCTGAACACTGCAGGCGAATACTGGGACGAGCCCTAAACGCCGTAGCCGATTCCTTCCACATTCCTGCTTCTCTGAGCAACTTGCTGCATATATTATAACCTCGCTGTTGATAAGATGTTAGTCCTACCTACTTTTAATTTATTGTAAGGTTTCCTAAAAAATATTTCAAAACACTCTCACCATTAACGTGATTTTAATAAGTATTACAATACATGAATGCACTTCCTCGGTTAAATAGGCTTTGAAAATTAAAACGTTCAATTGCTTTATGTTTCCCAAACATTTTTAATTATTTATCAAACTTTCTTGTGTAACATGGACAATTTTCTGATGTCCTTTTTCATTAAATTCGTTTCCCGACGCATAACTCATTCAAAATACTATTATATTACTATATTTCTGTCCGTGGCCTCGCCCGCGTGCACTACAACAGCCAGCTACTAATTTCCTATACCGAAGGACCTCTATGTGCACCACGTTAGTGGTTATCCCCTCCGGTGCTAGGATAAAGTTGCTAAAGGAGGTTACTTTGAAACAGGCCACTTAGAGCAGCCCATGTGAGAAGTAGCCNAAGACCGTCGCTGAAATCTTTAGCGACTGTCCTTGGTCCTTATTTTTAGTCTTATTAGCAGATATCGAGGATAAATTGTCGTATGTTATATTCTAAAGGGTACTGGAATCGAATGAGTGGCATGCGTGTTATGAAAACTTATTTCCACCGTGCACATCTGATGAAGACTATGTGGCCTCGATTACATTTTTACCAAGCCCTCTCTTGAAATCTGGTGCTCTTGAAGCGTTTTGGCTGTAACATTACTGGAGTCGCACCTCCGAGGAGAAGCTTGTGTGTTTATGATCCAGGAGGGAATATGCTGTTAATGACCTCCACAGGGTAATGGGCTGCATTATCAATTTATACAACACTGTCCACAGATTTTTACTACATTTATACAACAATCAAACATCTTAAGCAAATTAAGCTAATGGATTACCATATTGCTAACGTTGCTCAATCCTTGTAACATATTATTCCATGGCAATATTTTTTTTTTCAATTCAATTGCATAGACTAAAGATTGGATAAACTGGTTTTTGTCTTCTGAGCAGTTAGTATTAATGCTACTGTTATATATTCAAATACGTTAAATATTATTTTTGTGAACAAAATTTCGATCTATTTGAAACCTAAAGGCAAACAAACGTACTCGCCATTATTATAGCACGGGATTTTGTCAGCACTATAGACGATTCGCAAGTTTTTCGTTCTGACAGTTTTGTTTACAAGAAACCAAATAAATGTTGAGCAAAAATAACGGTTACTGCGCAGCTGGCATGGGAATGATGTCACATTTTACACTGTGTCCAAATTGGCGTACGAAATTGTTAACTGCTACATAAAATGGGATTCAAACGAGGTCACAGAAACTTATAATTTAAGAAAAGAACTTAACGCGATGCATTTCACCGATCACAAAATATGTGAAAATTATATGTTTAATTATTGATACTACTTAGTTCTGACAACTTTGTCTGCAACTTTACGGGAAATGAAAAGTTTTGTGTTGCAGTAAGAAACAGCTTTTCTTTGGAGTCACACGTTTAACGTTTGATAAGGTAAAATAAAATATTTTGGTTTGAAATCTACACAGACGGTAAAAGTGTAAAGTAGTTAGTCCGGAAATATATTTTTAGGTACTTATTTACGAAGATAACCTTCGAAAGCAAAGAGCAAAACGATATTCTATCGGGTTAATGATTTTTTGAAGGATTCATTGTAAAGAATTTCTAACACTTTTCACCTTGTTAAAGCTTGAATCCGAAAATTCCTGAAATGTATTTTAAATATTTATGTAGCTTATATTTAAAAGCAAATATCACAGCAGTATCTTGTACTGTTAATGCGCTATTGAGGGGTCTTAAATAACACATTTTCATTCTTAAAAATTCCCGTTTATTTACGAAAAGTTTAATGAAATATTTTGCAGTAAACATACAGACACGCAACCCATAATGACGGAAAACAGAGTTGAGTTCCGTAAATACAAAAAACGGATATTGCCGTATTTCCTATAGCTTAGGGTTTTGGGGACGAACAATGCCGAATTTATACCAATCTTTCTTCGCCACTGCAAGCAGAAAATTATCGTATCTCCTGTAGTTAGGTTATCCTTACCATGGTTTCAAACATCAAAAAGTGGCATCAAGCGTCTATTACCTTCAGCAACACTTACAATGCATTAACTTAGATAGAATCTGAAGAAAAAAAAATTGTATTACTGTAGTAAATATACCAACGTTTGGTCTGAAAACATTGTCTGAAGTTTGTTGGTGAGAGAAATACAGAAATAAATTATACGTTAGTGGCTACAAAGATTTTTTGATTAATGCTTTGCAAGGCATAATTTTTTTCCTGGTAAAAATAGATTTTGGAGCACAACACGTAGAATGACAAGTATCAATGCTACTTAGTATTCACTGACATATTTGTTTATTGAAATACCAGGGGTCTACCCGCGGAATCCGCGGGTTTACTATCATTGGGCGAGGCAGGTAAACTGGTGCAATTTGAAACCCACCCTTTTTTTTTTGACAGAGTGTAATTGTATGAATGTTTTCCTAGGTGGCCCGCATAACCCGCGTTCTTACTCAAGAACGGTGAAGCATGTACATGAGTGCTATCTGAAACCCAGGTCATAAATACGGCCTGCGATAAGCTTGGTAAGTGAAGAGTCCATTGCGGAATGAATTCCGAAATTATCGTACGAAATAGCGATGTGGTGTAGATATAATACTTGTACGGCCGAACCATGTTCATTTCAGGCCTAAAGGTAAATTTGGGCGGTGCACAGTCCATCATGGTACAAATTTAGTAATTATCGTATAAAACACCGAAGTTATGGTACACGATAACATAATTGCGGTACTCGAAATATGGACCAAGTTACATTGTACCATAGTTATGGTATATATTACGGTACACCAATATGTTACCGACATTTATTCAAAAGGGCCTAACTATCTGTGAACCTAGGGAGTGTCCAAAGAGAGAGCCCTCCCTCAAATTCTGACGAAATCCATCGAAAACGGCGGCTTCCAGAGGCGAAAATGTCTGAAACACCGCATCACCACCCTGGCGGCAGGGTGGTGGAGGGCGTAATGGGGGGATCGAAAGAGGAAGGTTCAAAAGTGTGCACAAACTTTGTTCCAGCACTTTACCTCTTAAGGGTGAGGCGCTGCGCTCCCCCAAATTCAGGCATTATCGTGTGTGCAACTAATTAGATTAGGTTACATATATGTTCAAGTCAATACTGTAACGTCGACCAAGGTTGCGCAATGTTAACACACTGAACTCGCATTTGATAGATACTGTGTTTGATTCCCGGTTAGTTTTTAATATTTGTTTGTCTACATCTACTTACAAAGCCCTCAAATCAGCAAAACACTTTTGTGTGCCTCGTTAACTAGTATTGCTGCTATCATTGTCACATTTTTTTTTTTTGCGACAAACGAGCATATTTCTTCCTATTGTCAACACACTGAATTTACTGATGACCACAAAAGTAATTTTGCAGTTACCACTAAATACTGGAATGACGAAAATATTTTGTTGGTGCTACAAAATATTTTGAAATGTACATATTAAAAAATTTAATTTTGTGGCTACCAACATTTTCTGGTCATCACAAAACGTTTTTTTTTTTTTTTTCAGTGTTATATATATGGTCTTTAAACGTTTTGACTCAGGTTAAACCTCCCTCAAGTATTAAATATTTGAACTTTTTTTAAAAAATAGATCTATATATATTTATTTATTTATTCACAGTAGAACCTTTCAATAACGAAAATTTGTATTTTCATGTTTAAAAAAAAACTGGAGTAAATATAACATGTTTTTTTTCACAGAGAAGTGTTACTGCAAGCCAGGTAGCCAACCAGTAAGGGTTGTTTGCGAGCCGCGCCGTAGTGAAATGAGTTTCCCACAAGTGTGTGTGGTCGTACATTAGTGAGTTGCACAAATAACAGTTTGGTGGGATTTTCTCACTGTTAGCAGTAAAGAAATCAGAAAAGAAATTTAAGTTCTTGCGCTACTAGTTTAATTTCGTACCATCATAAGCAGCTTATCACAACAAGTGTTAAAATGGCGTCATCCAACCTCATCTCAACAATTAATTCGGCGTATGAAACATTGGCGTACCCTTTCGAAAACACCCGGTGTATCTTGAAACTTGTCACAGGCAGCCATTACTCTGGATAACAGATCTTCCTCCAACTCATGGGTGTATCGTACACCAGAGCCTTGATGAACTCCCTCAGGAAAAAGTCTAGCAGATTAAGGTCAGGAGAGCGTGATGGCAACGCCAACAGACCCACAGCTTCCAATCCACCGTGCTGGAAATTCCATGTTGAGGTGATCACGTACAGCTCTTGTGGAATGTGAAGGGACACCGTCGTGTTGAAGCCACATACGTTGCCGGACAGCAAGCCGCACGTCCTTGAGGAAATCTCGGCTCTCAAGACCTCGCTGTTAAGAGTCGCCCAAGTCTATTCACTCATTCACTCACTCACTTGAGGAAATCTGGCAACGCAAATTTCAATAATTGGCAGTAGATGTGCCCAGTCATTCCTTACGGCACCAAATACGACCCAACGAGATGATCATCCACAATGACCGCCCAGATGTTCACAGAAAATCTGTACTGGTTGGCTGTGATGGCTTTTGTATGGGGATTCGTGTCGCCCCCCATGTGACTGTTCCTGCCGTTTAAATAACCATATCTCGTGAATGGCACATCATCAATACAATGGATGTAAAATGAGGAACTACTGCAAAAAATCACGCCGAAGAGCGAAATCTGCTGGTCCGAATGCCTCAAACATTTACACGTGGTAGGCACGCAGCAGCTGCTCGTGCATAACACGCCATACGGTGGTATGGGAAAAACCCATTCCGTGCGCAATGGCACAGGTGCTGGTTGACGGGTTTTCCTTCACAACGTTTAGTATTTTTTCTTCCACATTTGGTGTATGGACATTCCTTGGGTGATCAGACCCAGCTCATGTCTTAGACATGCCTGTTCCACGCAGTCTCTGAGTGACAGTTGCGAAGGTTTCGTGATGAGGTTGCCGCCGCGCTGGAAACCTCCCGTGGTACAATCGTACAGCAGCTTGTGCGTTACCTTTAACCGCACCGTAAAGCAGAATCATGTCTGTCATTTATGAGTTCTTATACTTCGCCATGTCGACTTGTACTAAAATGCATTTAACAATATGCAGTGAAGTGTTGATTTTATTCTACAGTCCTCTCATCTTTCAGGGAGGGGAACTACACTACTGATAACCAGAGTGGGGGAAAACCATGACGAACACTAATTTTCCGCGCTTCTTAGAATCCCCATTAAACTTAACACGTTACGATTCCTTTCCGCAACAAACCACCTGTATGTTATTTCCACACACCACTACGATACGGCACTCAGACAGCCATTACTGGTTGCTTACATTGCAAGCAGGAACAATTCTCTGTGAAATCAAACATGTAATAGTTACTCTAAAAGGGCGAGAGTTAGACAATTTTTGCAAAAGGGGATGTTGCTAATTATGACATTTCATAATATCTAGTCAAAAATAAGGAATTTATCCTCTTAATATTTTTTTTTGCAGAAATAATGGTTGCAACGTCCCGTTCCAACATGATGGGGGTATGTTACATTTAGGCCTACAAAACTTTCACTTTATTAATGATTACGGTTACTATATATAGTGACCATTACTTTGTTTCTCTCCAGCAATCAGTTTCCAGATATGACCATAAATGTTATCAGAAGTATGTTGGTAATATTATTAATCGAATAATTACTATTATTCAATTTAATTTTAAATTAAATAATCTTGTTGATGAATCAAAAATAGAAAATAAATTAGTTATAATTTTCAATTAAATTTAAGTTCTTTATATATCTTTATATATTACCGAGCCACAAATTATTTCAATCTTTGGAAGCGCCTATCGCTCTTGCTATTTGACCTAGACCATGGGTTGCCGGTCTAAATCTTTCTATTTCCACTTCAGGAATAACCTCTCAAATTTTGTCTGTAGGTTTTAAGATACAAGTTGTATAAGCAAGATAATAATAGTGAAGTCATTAAATTTTAATAAATATTATCTGCAATTTTTTTAATGTATTTAAAACATAGCAACGTCAGGTGAACACAATACAAGTGCATAATTACAACATATTGACAATTGTAAATAATTACAATCATGTTTTGATACTGCGCGTTACATTTCCATAAATGCAAAACACGCCAATCGATAGAGCGCGTATTGATACATGTACACTCGTGAAGTTTAAGGAGTTTTATAATTATAGAATATGTGGTTTTATGAAAGATTGCGTAGTCGTTAGCGACATCATTTTCTTATTAAAGATTTTATTGCAATCTGTTCGGTGGTTGAAAAATTACTAGTGTTGCACATACAAACATTTTCACGATTTCATACACCTAATATCTGAGGAAAGTAGGCTAACAGTCGAAGGTGTTAATGTGTGCGTAAGTTATGAATTTACTACTTATCAGTATCTAAAATACCTTAATAACCACGAATAAAGATTGAGTATATTTTCAAAGCATTGCAAGGAGGTTTTTAAGTTTTCAAAATTTTATATGAGTCATAAATAATAAAAAACATAAGTTTGGCACTGAAATAACTAATGTTTGGTAGCGCGCAGCGCTCCTCCCTCGAGAGTTGTGTAATGCCACCCCCTCAGTACCTATTCCCATCGTTCCTCTTTCTATAGCCACCCCTCCCGTCCCATCGACCCTTCCCCTCGGAGGAGGGGGAATGCTTTGCTGCTTACGATTTTCGTTCCCGCACTCTTTCCGCCTCGTTAGTGTAAGGGATTTGCAATTTGCCGTAGAGGTTTCTCATAATGTGGATTTTATCGAGCCTAAGAAATTTTTAATATTTCTAGTTTTGAAGGGGAGTAAGGTATTCGATTTGCAATATCTCAGAAATGGTTCAACTGACCATGATCAAATTTGGCAAGCATTTAAGCCTATCAGTTCCCATCGTCTGACTTTCTACTATCAACTTCACCTTACCTGTACGGTTTAAGGCGGAGGGTCAAATTAAAAATTACGGTATCTTCAAAATGGTTGAAGGTACAGCGACGGGACTCGGCTCAGGAGCCCAAAATCTTTAAGCCATTAAGGCAGTTAAAAATTGCAACCATTTTGATTTTTTTTTAATTCGGGACAGGGGATTATGAAAGTTGACTTCCTGCTCGCAGAAGCTTCTTTCTTGGGTGCTTACCCTTTCATTTTTGACTGCTGTGTGAGAACTTCATAGAGTGTTCTCATTTTCCTTACTTTTTCCACTTATTTAATGTGACCTCAATTTTGAGTCCCCTGGGTACCAAAAATTTTGCTTTGAAAAATCTCTACTTTCGAAGCCTATTCCACTTTATCCTTAACAACTTGTGTGAAATGCCAAATTTTTTTTAAACCCCTTCTTTTTCTTCTTTCGAATAACTCATCTCCAGCAGCTTCCATCCGAAATCCTAAGTTGAATTAGCATTATGATAAGGGGATAATTTGTTTCTTTCTACATTTGATCGCTCCAGTTTCCACGCATTTGGCGGAGGAACTTAAAATCTGGCACAGTATAAATTAAGGGAGAGTTTGTGACCGACTGGGTATATATAAAATTTTAATTTTCAGTTTTTAAGGGCGGGTAAGTATTATAACACCAATATTTCCGAAACGATTTTACTTATGGCATTCGAATACGGCACCCTTCTCAACCTTATATTATCCCCATTACTTCTTTCCCATTGCGACCACGCCTTAACTGTAGTATTTTTAGAGAGGTCGAATTTCCTACTGCTATATCTCCTAAATTGTTTGAGTTACATCAACTAGACTTGGTACGTATGCTCACTATCCGGACAGCTATAGGTATTCAAGGTGGCAAAAAATATGAGGTTTGGTTTTTGCGGGGTGCCGGGGGGGGGGTGATTTCAGGGCGTGGCATTATTATAAATTATTCTTTGCTTATTTTAACGTACTTTGTATATTGTTTCCCATCCATTATCGAAAGGTTTGTAAGAATGTCACTGTTTATGTTGATTTTATCTACTTTTACCCTGATTTATCTGCAACGAAAAACATGCGTAAGCTGCAAGTTCAGCTGTGGGTTCCGGCGGTCGGGGTTTCTGCATCTCCAGATTACGTTAACATTTCCACGGACACGTCGACTGATCTACCAGCGCAGAATAACCCCGCGGTGTTCCGCGAGCATGACTTCTGATCTCTATATTAATGAAGAACGAAAGTTTGGTGCTGGAGATACAAAGTTTGGTGGCATGAAATAAACTGTTAGTAATTTAAAAAGTTGTAAATTTCGTTGCTGATGTTTAAGTTACAGGGTCAAGTGATAAGAATATAAATCTTTATTCTGGAGAAAGTTTTGGGTGAATTTCAAGAGGCAGGACTCTGACTAAAGAAAAGAAAATTTTTTTTATACGCCAGTTTGAATATATATATTTTTTTTTTCGAAGGAAGTTTTGCTGTAAAATGAGTTATTTGGCAGCAATTTTGAATACACGTGTAGTTAGGGACGTTTCACAAGTTAGGTATTTGTTAGGTATGATATAACAAAAATATTTCACACCTAGCAGTTATGATAAAAAGATATATTTTAATTAAAAAATATATATTCTGTTAAGAAATGATACTACGTCACAAAAGGAAGTTAATACACTATGACAAAAAAATTTCCTTTGATGTTAACTTGTGATGTTTATAAAGAGAGCTTCTGGACAGTGTTTGGCCATGTGTTGCTCAATAGTACTGAATCGCATGTGTGTATTATTTAAAAGTAGTGCAATAAGGATAATAACGTTTATTGGCGTGTACAAAATATCTATCATTGTTAAGTTGACATAAAATTTTAAACGTGGTTAAATGACAAACCTCTGGGGCATTATTAAGTGAGAATAAGAGGTTACAATCAATGGCGGATAGAAACTTTAAAGAAAGTAATCGCATTTAGCAAGGTTCTATTCCAACATTAAACACACGAAGAGTAAAGGCAGTGTGAAAATTCTGGCAATATATCGAGGTTACCAGTCAGTTTTAGCAGCAAAGGATTTGATGCACCTGAGGATGTTGAGTGTGTACATTTTATAGATCATAATGATGTTAGTGATTTCAATATTGCCAGGCCTTCCACAATGAACACTAGTGTATTGTGTAAGGTTTATGATATCGCAGAGGTACGAGTGAGTACAGGTACAGGACAATGTAGTAAATATACTAAAAACATTAAAATATTGTACCACACCAAGCATGCATTGCAGGGTACCAACACTTGCAGAATGCACTTAGTATGGTGTTGGACTACTCATATCACAGAGACAGACGGTGATAAGATTGAACATGGAAGCATACAGATATCGGATGTTCTCCTGAAGAAGATCCCGCCACAGCCAAAGCAACTGATCCTCCAAATACACTATAGTTGCCGCTGGCCAAACTTGCCATCCAATCTAGTCCCAAACATTTTCAATTGGCATGAAGCCTGTGGACGTGCTGGTCAAGGAAGCATATTTGATATCACGAAGGTAGGCCAGAGAAAAAAGTTTTATGAGAGGCAGCTCATTATCCTGCTTGAAAATGGGTTTTTCATGCTGCACTGGCAAGGGGACCACGCATTGTCACAGAATTTCTTGGACGTTATTCCGCACCGTCGAAGTTACTTCAATCACATTCATTGGGGTGCGGGAATAGTAGGCAATGGCGCACTACACCATGGCACCTCTCGTTGGGGCCGTGTGCCATTCTACAATGAAGCGTGGATCACAGCGCTGGTCAGGACGACTCCAGACTCTAATTTGGCGGTAGTCTGTGTCCAAACAGAACCGTGATTCATCGCTGAACACCACTCGTCACCAATCCGCAAACTTTCATGCTTCCCGTTCCCAGCAGAATCTCACATGTGCTTGGCGATGCTCAGGTTATAGTGGTAGATGTCGTAAGGGACGCCACGATAACAGATCCCGCTCTGCTAGCCGACTGGATATGGTACTGGTGGACACAGGCGTATCCCCAGGTGCCGGTCTCATGTCTCTGAATGGTGCAGAGTGACGCCCGTGGAGTGTGTACAGCCTGTCACACGACGAAACGAGCCTCCCTACCGATGGTCTGCCGGGTTCTACCCGAGCCTTCTCGACGGATGTGTGTACCCTACATTTCTCACTGCTTCCAACATCGACTCACAGTGTAAGCAGAACGGTTCATGTGGTGATCAATGCGCCGAACCGTCCAACCTGCCTCTCAGAGGGTGACGATACTCTCTCTCTCTCTCTCAAATTCAGCTAGCTGGGCAAAGGCTTGTTGAATGCACCGTCGGGGCATGCAGCATGTTCACTGAACTTGGCTTTGTGTCTCACACTGATACTCATGTCTTATTCGGCGTCCCTTAGCTATGAATGGTTGAGGGACATGCATGCCCCCTAGGGGCACATCCGCGCAAGTAAACCACATTAAACGTAAATGGGCCTCATGTCGGGCTATGAAAACTCTGTGTGGCAACCTTCGTCGTACTCGTGTGATTCGTTCATGATGTTCATTTATTTACAATTGAGGATATGTATGTGTTCTATGTTAGAACTACCAACAACAAAAGTCTTATTCACAGCCAAAAATTGATTGTCCATACAAAATAGAATTCTTTGTCGATTTTTCGAACCCATTTTAATGTTTTCATATATCTATCCCTAATTTTGGTGCGTTTCAAAGAGAACAGCAGCAATTATTTTGAAAATCGTTAGTTTAAAATGGCACAATGGAAAAGTATTATACTTTTTTGTATCTACGTAATTTAACCAAGAAAGTGGTACTGTCAAAGCGACATCTTCTTTCAAAGGGACTATTAATACTTTTACTCTAAATTGGTATAGACTTTAAACACCCCACCGTTACATCTAAGAACCAATTGACACCTTCTTATTTAAAGTTTCCGATAAATCTGAAAACAAGTTAACTTCATTGGCTGCCAAGGTGGAAACCCATGATGAAGAGCATATGCTAATCGAGATAAATATTTTATTATAAGTTGGATACTAGATTTGGAAGTGGTTACAGGAATCCTACAAACGAAAAAAATTTGAGAAATGTTTTTGTTGAGGTTTTGGGACAGAAAACATAGTTATGTAAGATTTAAAAAGAGAGTTTAATTTGGAAGCGAGATTTACATTAAATTATTGGTTCCTTGCCCCAGCAACATAATTTCTACAGTATGGATAAATGTATAATGATTACTGTCAAACTTTCACGATTAATATTTAACCCACAACATGGCTAAAATATTGCATGGAATATGTTCTGACTTGGAAATGACTGGCTTGGAGAATCTAAAGAGGAGAAATTATTTTGAATCTAGAAGTTTGTGAAATAGTGCAATCTTGTGCGTCACCTACCATGGTATTATTACTAAGTAAAATTTAAGACGTTTACAGATTGATCGTTCCAACCTCTGATGATTAGAGTTAACTATTAAAACTTTTATGTTAAATGTGATGACTTCGGAAGTATGGAGCCGGAAAAGTAGTGTGAATGAGCAATTTAATTTTTGTTGTACGTCTTTAAACTGTTTTATCAGAAATATATATTTATTTTTAGCTAGTTTTTTTATTTACGTGGCATTAAATAAAAGCCCACTAGATTTATAAACATTTCAATAAATAATATTACGTATCATCCACTGCGTGGTAGCCAAGCACTTCGTAAACAAACAAAATTCCGTCCACGATAGTACCCTCAAATGTTGCCCTAAGGTTGGGAATATGAGCATTATTCTGCTGTTAATAAAGATTTTTACATTGTATGTGGAGATTCCAAACTAATAAATGTAATTACAGACTAAAATACAGAAGTTTCGTTGCTCGAGTGCTAAGTGTTCCAAGTAAAGTTATACACTACAAACTTTTAAGCTACTCTTATTAAAAACTACCATTATTAGAACTTCTGTTATTTCTGTCATCTTTCCTGGATTACACTTTTTATGGAATACGATTTGAAACCAAGGGAATAAAACGTGTTTTTTACAATAAGACATTTCTTACATTTCCTACCTTAATTATTTTGCTAGGCTACTTCTATCCTTAATTTATGTAATTTATAAGTGAAACCATAGTCCATAGGTATATTTTCAGTACGTATTGATAATTAAAATATTCATTACTATAAAAAACAAAAACAAATATTTATGGGTTTCACTTTGTTTGTAATTTTATTTCCTTCAAATTCATTGTATTTTATAAGTGCAAATCAATGTTATGTTTCTATGCGACTAACTCTTTGAAGCCTATGGTATAAATGTTCACGCTCTTAACGAACTGCTAACCATCCAGACGAAACTTTTACACAAAACCGACACAATAAGTCCTTATAGTTTGAAAAAATGTAAATATTTACATTTGGTATTTACTTAAAATATTTACGCTATCATTTTAAAATAGTACATCTGTTTGCAATAACATAACGCGTTAGTTTACAGCAAGAGTTTAAAAATTTATTTCTAAATATTATGTAAGTTAATATGTGTTATCTGGCAAATCGTCTTTCGGCGTTGGATCTGGTTCGCTTTTATACCGATGGCCTATATAATTTTAGGGGTGCTATGTCTCGCGCTTTCGTTTCCAAAAGGCACCGTCGTTCTCCGGTGATTTTTATCGTAATTGTCTGCCAGATATGTAATTAATTCTCTGGTCCGTGTGAGGTGACTGACTAGGTAACTTCCTTGTGCCGTATGTGAAGATTCGATCTTTCGTGCTAACGCCGGATAAATGTAATGATTCTGGCTGTTGATCTATATTGTGTCCACGTGGCCTGGCATCTAACCTATCTCTAACTCTTCGAGGAACTGCTGAACCGATAAAACTGGTCGACTGGCATAATGCTTTTGATACTGATGTCAAAGATACAGAATAATGTTTTTTTTTAGTAAGTAATGGGACGTATCGCATGTCGAGTGCGAGTCTTTACTGACGTTACATGGACTTATAGAGAATTATAACGACGAGTATGAAAATATTCAGTATGCAAATATTCAGTATGCAATGGACGTGCAACAAACTACGCAATTCTCTGTTTCAATATTTTCCTCAAAAACCTCTTTGAACTATTTGTGTGTAAGTACATACACACTACTACCTATCTAAGGCAAATTAAGATTTTCAAGGGTCTCTGCGGACAACAGTGTGGAAATAAAATATCGTCATTCAATACGATAATCGTATTCCCTGTATCGAAGCCTTTAAGACAGGAAATTCTTTAACTAAAAATGTGACTGACTAGGGATATGCAAAAACTGGGCGTTGTTCATTGTCGACTGGAGCATTGCGTGACACCGTATTCGCAGACTGATTATTCACTTGAAAATCCTAAATTGACTTTTAATTATTACTGGCTTTTCTTTCAGTTACCGCGAACCACGGACATGTCAATCACCCTTATCCGCCATCTTGCCTTCATCGTCGTCGTCTGCTGGCATACAGCTAAGGGGACTTGCATTTGCATATTGCATTCGTTGACGGCTGCTTGAGCGCAACACAGATGTCCCCGCCATCTTCGTTTCTCCAGCAATTTTTTAACATTGTTACTGTCAAAACTCATATTAGTATGATTAAATTATTGAAATTGGTCAAATAGTTTGCAAGTTATGTTTTTCGAAACGAATACGTAAATCTGAAATTATCGCACACATTTTTGTGTAGAAAGTTATGTTCTTTGGTGCGGTCGAGGAACCAACTTTCTCCAGCGGAAGTTGTATCCATCAAAAACAGTTTGTGCGTTTCTGATATGACAGTGCTCATCAGTGGAATTCAACCCTTTAAAGACCTGGTTGTTGCGTGGGTCCATTTATTTTAGCAAATATTTCAAGGCCTCCATACCACAGGAATCTAGTTGAGATTGTATTTCGGAGAACACGATTTTCAATTTCCGTCTAAAGCTTCTGGCAATTTGTATTTGCCTCAGCTTCGATTTAGCCTGACTGTCCACGGGAACCAAAATTTTGCGTAGCAAACAGTTTGAAAATAGGCAATTTCGACTTTCATATTTGATTTAATTTCAATCTAATTTGTGGCAAATTCACTCATTGTGTGGTTTTCTAGTTTATTTTGGAGTAATTTCGCAAATTACGGTTCGGGTCTAGCATAATTTAAAGCAATTCAATCTGAATATTAACATTTTTGGTGAGTTTTCGATCTCACCTACTAGTTTTGTGTGGGAGAGATTGCATGATGATTGTCTTGGATCTATTTTATTTGCAAGAGCTGTGATTTAATATCGTGGTAATGGTGGATGTGTTTTATAAATATGTGTTCGTTTTCCCTATACGCGAGACTTTTTCTACAGTTTATATTTATGTTGAAAATGTCAATTGTTTCTTTTAATGTGACGTCCAATATTTCTTTACGTAGACCTGGCTATTCATTATCATCCTGGAAGCAACATAGCTAGGAGATGTATCTGAGTTATAGAAAGGCTTTCGTGTGCTTTCTACCCCAATGCCAATCAAGACAACGATTATCATTTATATTTTATTGTCTTAGCTACACTGTCCATCTATAACGAATTATTTAATAACACCTTTTGTCGTAACTTACTGCATACTTAAAAATAATTTTGGAATATGCACTTTTTTGGAAATTTGGAAGCCCCTCAACTCGTAAGTATTTTTATTACGTCGGCGTCATTAAAAAAATGAATGCCGGTTATGCAAACTCAGTAGAGCTAATTACATGACGAGGTAAAATTTAATCTAAGTGATACGGTGTAAATTACCGTACATAATTCACATAATACAGCTAGGCATTGCATGCAATTTGACATGCAAAATAATAATTTGTTTACTGCCGTTACAGTTACGGTTAAAGACGAACTGTATGCATGTTATATAAACACTTTCGACTATGATTTTGAAGATTAAATGTTTAGTACCGAATTTTTTTTTTTACCTAAATAGATTTTAAACTACATAGTTGTTAATGTTCGTGCTTACCTTTACAATTTGTAATAATTAATGGATTTTATTTTTGTGAGCCATAGGTCCTTCGTCCTTCTTCTGAACTGCGACGGCGTCTACGCTAAATGAGCATACCATTTGATTTTCCACCGACGGACGCCTACTCTTCATTTTCTTCGTCAGCTTGTTAGCATTCCCGGACTACTTCCTTCCGGCAAACTCTGATCAGCTCGTTTCAACATCAGATACTTACCAAATTAGTGAATTTTGTAGTGAATCAGCACTCAAGTTGTCAACCACAGCAAAATTGGGTGGATAAGCTTCTGCCTGCTGAGCTGGACTTCGCCTTAACCCATTAAAGTTTCGTTACTCTGTTGTCTGCAGTTTTAGCGGCGGAGTGTGTATCGTGGCGATTAGGATGTTCCATTTGGACCAAATTATATTATCTGTGTGTTGCCTTTAATCTTGGCTGAATGTTTATATAACCTTATGATTAACAAAACTACGTAAATTTTGTTCACGCTAAAGTGAACACTGAAAGCCATGCTCTTTTCATGCTATGTTCTCGTTACGTATCCTTCCGCCATATCTCAGTGTAAACACTGTCATGCGACGTAAGTTTATTTGCAGTTCCGTAGTCCACTCTATTTATTTACATAATAATGCAACATGTTATTATCTATTGTAGTGTATACTGTAAATACGTACACTGTAGTTTCAGTCAATAATATATATTTGCGAACACCGATGATGTAATTTTCACTATTTTTAAATACACTGTCTGACATCCGCAAATTTTTTTAATGATTTCTTGAGAGTCACCGAAAAAAGGCGTCTTTAAAAGCTTTTACATGACACGTTATAAAATTTAAGCAGAATATTATAAAATATTACTCTCGCGCTGCATACATTACAATTATGACAATATTTGCCAAAGTATGAACATTCCAACTGATGACAGTGTGCTACTTCAAGCATAAATAACTCCCGCATTAATAATTGTGTACATATACACACACTATGTATAAGCAAATAGCCGGATTTGCTACGATGACGTTACAAATGTTGAAAATAGTTGTCATAAAACCTCGGTATATGAACCAAATTGATATAAAATTTTACATTTCATATCCATTGTGATATTATCACAAAATTAAAGTTTCATTAAAATCCTCCCAGATGAATTTTGTTTTTACAATATCTAACGACATGAAAGTTTGGCCTAATCTTTGTTAAGGGAAAATGACTTTTTGCTTATAATATTGGAATTACTAAGGTGATGTGATCGTAATTTCATTAGAATACTAACAAAACAATATCTAACAGATGGCAACGTATTAAATGAAATTGAGTTACGCATTTAATGCAGAAAACAATTTCCATTACGGAAATCAAGGTTATCAGTGGTAGTTCAGAATGCTCACTCGTTATGTTGGCCCGGATACATTAAAAAGCTCAACAAAACGTCAAGGAACATAATTCACGAGTAATTTAAAACAATTTAATGGTATTATTTGTTAGAAACTAATGAAATGCTTACAGAGTTATGGAGTAGTAATTATCAGAATTTAAACATAATTGTCTTTTTGGCATTAAGGATTTCATTAATGCCTCAATGTTATACGCAAACCTGGTAGTTTTGCCTCACAGTATAATCCATTTTACAGCACCAGGCCAGATTTTTAGTACATTAAAATATTATTTTATTTTACAATAACTACTTTTATTGAGGTTTATGAAATTTTTAATGCTACACTGCATCTAAAAAAGCGCATTAATTATCATGTGCTAAGTTTGGCCTATATTAAATTATATATTTCTGATTTAAATTTTGTTGTGTCTCTTTTATCAGGCTTGGCTGCACACAAATATATTCTTTGCCCATCAGTTTATCTGTAATTTTGTATCAATCATGGTGGTGTGGTTAAGTAATAAAGTTGGCTGTTTTTTTAAGTAATATGGCATGGCGTATTTTCTTAATGTTGTATTTACCCTTTCATGTATAACGATGATTCACCTTCTTGTCTGCGTGAATTTTTGAACTCGACTAAACCCATAAAACCTAGTCATACACGCAAATATTGTTTAATAGGATAGTGCTGGTTTTTAATATTCATAATAGCAGCCATTTTATTAATTTCGCTGCTATATTACGTCTCAGGAACCATAAAACCGATTTGAAGGGAATGACAGTCAATATTGTCAGCGTGAAATTCAGAAACTCAATCCATAATTGTATCGCAATGTGAGAAAACAGATTAGCCTAAATCAATTAAGCTTTGATATTCTATATTTCAATTTTCTTAAAAAAGTCTCAAAAATAAATGATAAACAATTTGTCATATTAGCATGGATGACACTTTTTTACAAAATATTCTTAGATCACAATGGAAACTTCGTAAGGGACACCGCGACGACAGATCCCGCTCTCCCAGCTGGTTGGATATGATACTGGTGGACACAGGCGTATCTCCAGCTGTCGTGACATGTCCCTGGATTGAGCGCAGCGACGACCGTGGAGTGCTTACAGCATGTTGCGCGACGAAACAATCCTCCCTGCTGGTGGTCCGCTGGAGTCGACTCGAGGCGTGTGGACATTCCTGTTCGACCTATAGTGCAGGCAGAACGGTTCGTGTGGCGAGCAATGCGCCGAAACGTTCAACCTGCCTCTGGGAGGCCTCTCTCAAACTCATCCATCTGGACAACGGCTTGTAGAATGTCTTGTCGGGGCATGCTGGTATTCACTGAACATGGCTCTGTGGCGCACACTGTTACCAAGTCCATATTCGCTGTCCCTTAGCTATGTATTATGGGGGGGATAATTATGACCCCTAGTAACACATCCGCGCAATTAAAGTGTATTAAACGCAAATGGGACACTTCTTGTCAGTCTGTGACGATAGATACCGCTCCGCAACTTTCGATATACTCTCACGCTTCGTTCATGGTGACCAATTTTTTTTTTTGCAAATGAGTGTACATCGTTAACCTCTCGAGTTACTATTGCAATTATTACTGCCAAAATCGTCATATTAATAATGGTATGGTAGAAAATATAAATATATTGTATTTAATAGTATATTCACTTAATCACAGCATTTCTTATACAGTTATCAACATAATCGGATATTCTGTGCCAACTTTTGTACACTCAGAACTATTACTGATAACCTCTTTAATTTGTCATATTTGAATCTGGCAGGATCTGGAAAAAAAAATTTTTGCTTAAATAGAGTACAGCACAGTTTATACTCAGCCTAATCCCACGAAGGCTAATAAAAATTGTTCACATAAAATTTTCTTGATTTCATAAAGAATGTATTTTCCTTTTTGTGTGTTGTGCCCTATTTCAGGAACTTTAACATATGTTTAAACCAATTAAACTTGGCGTGCTCAATGACAACTTCTGTGAACTAAAGCAGTATTTTGAATGTCCAAAATCTATCGCAAAATGCCTGCAGATCATTTTTATTTTTATTAATTCAGTTATAAGCTTTTGAGAACTCCATCGAAATTTCTTAAAGAAGCACTTCCTCTCCCCACTCTGGAGCTATTCGAGGCCGAGAAGGGCGGGAGCGATATAGGTGACAATGCCATACGCTTCAAGTGCCTCTTCACCTCTACGCACAAAGTTCTGAACTGGCGTGCAGTGTTATCATCGTGTTGGGTGTATCGATGGGCTTTTAAGCAGTGATGATGTAATTTAATTGTTGAGAAATATGTAGCAATGTTCAATACAAGTTCTTATCGTTGTTTTGATTGTTCCTGGTTAAAATGTTTTATTTTATGTCAGTTTGAAAAATGTGTTTTTAACGCTCTTGGAAGATTACAAAATAAAACTGATGCATGCGTGATAGCGTAAACTACATTTACGTGCCCGTTAGAGGTAGACTAGGTTTTCCTTTCGTAGACAAACATAGTGGGGGCACGTTACGTCACAAACCCGTATTTCAAACATGATGCAACGTCGTTCAAGTGCAAGGTAGGCGAATGTCTTAATGTGCGAATGCAGAGTAAATTTTGCTTATTACATAATTATGTTACTCTCTTCTTGTTATTTTGATGGCTTTCCTAACCACCCAATTCGAAACCAAACCACGTGTCAAAAATATTTAAATTGGTACTTATTTCTGCTATTTATTATATACATGATATGATAAGCAAATTATTAAAAGATTATTATATCGATAATATTTCCCGGACGCAATCTCGCTGTGAATTAACGTATGTTGTTAACATCGTTTAGTTTATTAAAAGTATTTAATTTAAAAAGTAAAATGAAAAAGAAAGTAAAAAATTTGTAGTGTAACCTACTTTGAAGAAAAAAATCATTGTAAAATGTAAATTAAGGGAGTAGTAATATTGTTTTTAACCTAAGATGTTGTGATATGTTTGAAACACGTTTAGGGCGCTCTTGAAGCACAAAAGGTAACCTAGTATCGTTCTCTCAATATTCTTATTGCCAAGGGTGTACCCGTCCTGTGCTAATTAATGAATATCGGTTTTGTAAGGGGCGAGTGGGACATGTCTTCGGGAGGCCCGGGAAAGAGCAATTTTTTCTACACCCCCAGCGGAGGACAAAAAATGATTCGAGGAGCTTCCCCCTTGCCATTGTCAGTGTCATGCTCGACTCTTAAGCCCCATTACGTTTGGCGGTCCCGCGGCTCGCCGCGTAAAGAGCTGACGACGGCCTCGCTTGTTAGGGGGGCTTACTCACGTTAATGAGGGGATCAAAGGTGAGTCCCAGCTACGTGATTCTCCTGGGAATTGTGCCGGGCGGGGGACAAGGGAGGAAATGAGGGGGTTTGCAACCCCCTTTCCACCCTGCAACCTCGCCATCAATCCTACCTATCATTAAAGTTCGCCGACTGGTAGGGGAGTGGGGTGGCGGTGAAAGGCTTGGAAAGAAAACACAAAACCAGGGCGCGCATAAACACGCGGGAAAACACGCACGACGGTGCACAAAGAATCGCGGGTGAAAAGCTGCGCGTGTGGTGGAATGCGCACTAACTCCCCTCTGGAGCGCGAAATTCCGTGATTACTTTTTCCCATTAATTCCGACGGCGGGCTTTTCCACCCCGCTACGCAAGAACAGCATAAACAACCAACATTCCCCGGGCCGTCTCTCCAGTGACAAGTCATAGGACAGTCCTTGGATATCGCCGCCTTACAAAAAAAAAAAAAAGATTAAAGTGTCTACAATTCCTCTAAAGATAGAGTGCTTAACTGTTTATGTGTATGCTTCGAGTTATGTTCCCAACTCGACCATAAATCTAATAATCTAGGTTTTAGACATGACATAAGGTAGTATAAGCGCGAGTGAACAGAAAATATGATTGTTTTAGAATGCATAAACGTATACAATTTTTTATAAGATGAAATGTGTTAACGACCTGCAAATCGTATCTTCTGAGTCAGTTACCTAAAAGGGTTTAGGTTAGTACGCACCAAAATAATAAAGGTTTTAATAAACTAATTCAGAAACATTTTTAACTTGATTTCGTAAGTATTAATTTTCGTGTTATTTTTTAACATTAACATGGAAACATCTGTCAATTTTTTAAATTATTTTTTCTTTTGATTATTACGGTATTAATATATTACACAATATGTGAAGATGACGTGCTTCTCGAAAAAACATGGCATTGTTTTTTTATGGTTTATGCGTTGTTATTTCATTTGATAGACATTGTTTAACTGATCCGACAGTCAATAAACAAATCACTGAAAAAAAACGAATGAAATGGTTGACGAATCAGTCAGGTGCTGTGAATTGATTTAAACAGTGGAATTCTCACTGATTTAGATTAGAGTGCAACCACACATGAATATGCAATAGATACGTGATCATCACAGACATTTACAATAGTTTTATGCACCTTTCAAGCGGCAGACGCAGCATAATAGAACTGTACCGCTCAATATTTCACGGTAGATACAGAGATTTGAGAGGGTCTAAATATGCCCCTTAAAAAAACTGCTAGACTGATGGTGTTCACCCGGGAAAACACGGATATGAAAAGTAAGTAAAATGAGCATGACTTGGCATACACTGGACTAATATAGCGGAAGTTTCGAAATTTATAACCTACTATTAACACTGTAGGTATAGTAAATCAGTTCCATAGATATATATGACTATCCAGATGAACAGAGACTAATAAATGCCCACACTTATCGTAAATTAAATACAACAAAACGTAAAAGAACAGACTCTCTCATTTACGAGATATAAAACAAGGAAAGAAAAAATTATTAATGGTAGAAAATTAAGATTATTTTTCAATAAGTTACAATTACTTCGAAGTTAGCTGAAAAAATATGAATGCTACTTACTAAGAAATATATAATTTTGCCGCATAAGTGTATATGCTTTCTGAGAAAGTATGATTGGTGTTGACTTTTTCCTTCATACATGTATGTCATCTTTCTTACATTTTTTCAACAGGGAGTCAAATGAATAAAAAAATTCCCAAATTTATATAGTAGCGTTACTTGCCTCTTCTATAATTACAGTCAGATGTATGATACATTTTCCATACTATTTATTGGCGGAAAAATTCCATTAAACTGTAAGAAGCTCGCTGAAAATAATTTCTCTGGTATCTGATTAAGTTACTCTGTCTTCAGATTATGTATTCTTACGCTACAAATAAAAAAATCCTTTGAAATTGACGTAGTACACACATCTATGCATCAGTCAAAATGCCGTGTAAAACGACACTAAAAATATGCAGTAGATTTCTATTAGAACAATTCTTACTGCACTGTGTATAGAAGCAAAATAAAGAGATAGTAAATTGTAACTAGTTGCAAACATTTCCTTATGTTTGTTTTTTTTATCAGCATTTACATCAAAATACGTGACGCTACAAGTAAAACAGATGGTCGGATATTACATATTTTATTATCCTTGAGCTATTTTAATTTAATATTGGTATTAATTATTTTGTTACAATTAATAGTCCTCTATATGTCATATCTGCTGCTGTGTAACTCTTCAAATAAATGCTACACAACATTGTGCAGGCAATAATATTATGCTGGGTTGCAACTAAGTCGATTTTTTCGTTTACCAGCACTCTCCCTGTGAAAGTACTAATGCAACTACTGAATATCACCTACCTATAAAGAATGCTAGAGGTAAAGGAATGAAGCCATAAGAGATGTACTCTGATATTCGGATCTATTTTTCTGAAGTGACACAACATCGCTTTTTAAAACACGCCCGCTTCGTCGTGGCGCCATCGCATGACAAACAAGTAGCTTTTTCTCTTCACTCCTCCTTCTCCTTCTAGCAGAATAAAACATTCCCAGCAATTTTGAAAGTCCTACCTAAGATTTACTTGTATAAACAATGTGTATTCTTCCAAAGTATGAACATCATTACCATAGGTCTGATCACTGTATTAATGCGTCGGTTAAGTGAATAAAGTTTTCAGAAAAAAGATACATATATATATATATCTGCTAATTCTCACACTTGTGTGTACAATAAAAAACAAAAATTGCATTAAATAATTTCACAACTGCTTACGTTACACTTTCAATTCAACGTCAAATCTTAGAACAAGTTGACCTTCGTCATTGCCAACTTTACTACTTGCATGCCATTCAGTATGGCCATTATCACATACGCAGGTGGCAGCAGTGACATTTTTTTCTGGTGTCGATTTCAAAAGTGCTCACTTTAACGTGGACAGCCTTTACCGAAGAGTGCAGAAGTGAGACGGCCTCTTGTATTGCGAACTTCAACTGCACAAGCCGGCAAAATGGCGTCACTGGCCAGGGACACGTCGGGACGCCGTTCGCCAGTCAAACCCCGGCAGCTCACTTGCCTGCCGGCAGCCCTGCGAATATGGGATATTCCGAAACACGCGGTAGCCAATTAAACACAAGACGAGTTCCAGAGCTTTGCAAAATGATATGCGAATGGGTACGGGCACATCAAGGGAAGCGAATACAATAACATATTTTCGCTGAGGCGAGAAAACTGGTACAGATGATGAAAAATCGTTAATATGTCGTCGCTCGTTGTATAGTAGTTTCATATTCCGTGGTACATCCACGCGCATGTCCACAAACAACTGCCACTCGCACGCATATAATCTGATTGTTCTTTGCGTTAGTGATGCGAGAGTTATTTTGAAGCTGGTTTGTTTCACGCCACCTGCTTGGCGGATCGACGAAATACGCGAACGTCATTTGATTCGTTGTGAATCAGACTTGTGTGCAACTTGGTAACTGGACCTTAGTCACAAGCTTTGGCATTATTGGTATACATTTCAATGATTAGGTTTTTTTTTTTTTTAATCGCCACGCAACGTGTGCGGCTAGCTACGGAGGCGTTGACACGTACTGTGCAATGTCGTTGTCCGCGATAAAACAAGAAAAAAATTAGGAGACTTGCAGTGTACGATATTTTGTGAGAAAAGCGGCAGGTTACGTATCATTTTTTTTCTACGCGCCTTCCATCATTTGTTTCCAATCCCCGGTGACGGGACAGCCGAAGCCAGAAGGGGGATACGCGAACATAATCGCGCTGCATAACCCCCCACCCCCCACTTCTATCCACCAACACAACCCCAGC